>NW_025565374.1:0-20207 GCF_020424385.1 Procambarus clarkii | reverse complement strand
TAGTTATTGCATTCAAATGCTGGTTTTCTATATATATATGTTATCTTGCTGATGGTGCAACAGTGTGTGGGCTTGACCAACTTGAGGAGGTTAATAGTACCAGGTGGTGAACCAGGAGTTGGGATACCACTTGATAAGCTGATAATAGAGTTCTGATGGTATTGGAGTGCAACCTGATTTGGATATTATAGAGTATAGGATTCATTATTATTAGATGTGTGTATGTATCGTGTATGTGCTTTGTTCAGTAAATGTGTTACAATTTGCTGGTGTTTGCCCTTGTCCTAGTGAGGCTTCCCAGGAGGTGGTAAAGAAGGAGAGAGAGAGAGGAAGAACCATGAACCACTGCTGTGGACAGGGTAAGAGGTAATACTAGTAAGTCATAGGGGATTGAGGAGGTCATATCTCATAAGGAGAGAGTGGGGAGTCACAGCGGCTCGAGTGGGTGTGTGCACGTGACAACGAGGCTAAGTGTTGGAGCCGCATCCCCTAAACGTGTGACGTTGAGCCCCTCTCAAGAGCCAGAAGCGCCAAGGGTGATCTCCTAGTACAAGCACTCTGCCGAGTTGTGGGTTGGGTTGTCCATAGAGAAGGATCGACGACGACAACACCAACCAACCCACAGTCTATATAATAAATTGGGGGCCTGTGTCCGGGAGAGTGAACTGACACACCCACACCCTGTCCAAGAGTGGATTTGTACACCTTGCTGAATAGATAAAACTGTGTGATCGCAGGTGTATACTCTCTCTCTTGGGAAGACTCACAGGACAAAGATGGATAAGGTGCAAGCGTTGTGGAGTCAGGCAAGCCTGAGGATTAGAAGGTTGCACGAGGGATCAATTGAAACAAATAGCAGAAAAATGTGGCATCAGGTTGAAAGCATCTAAAGTAGCTGGGATGAAGGATGAGATCCTGAGGCAGTTAAGAGCCAAAAGTGAAGCGGCAGAGCAAGGAGCCCAAAAAGGAGCTGAAAGTGGAAAGGAGGATGATGGGCAGGATGAAGTGAGATCCCAGGGATCGAGTAGGAGCAGCAGAGTAGCCGCAGTAGCAGGAGTAGCCGAAATAGGAGCTTGGAGAGATTCCAGTTAGAGCTCCAGATGCAGCAACAACGAGAGGACAAGGAGAGACAGTTCCAGCTGGAAAAGATGAAATTAGAACTCCAGATGAAAAATGAAGCAGAGAAGGAAAAAGAAAAACCAGACTGGAAATAGAAAAAGAGAAAGCAAGACTAGAGGTCGAAAAAAGAAAAAGCCCAGGTCGAAAAGAAAAAGCCCAGGTCGAAAAAGAAAAAAGAGAGAACAAAACAATGCAGATAGAAGCGAATAGAACCTTGGCTGAGCAGAGGATTGAACATGGGTTGCCAGAGAGCACCACCCAGGTATCACACCCACCAGAGGTTAGGGTTAGGGAGAAGGACATTCCCTGTTTGTTCCCGAAGAGGCAGAGAGCTTCTTCGAGCATTTTGAGAAAGTAGCCAGTATCAAGGAGTGGCCACAGGAGGAATGGGCCCAGCTGGTCCAGTTAAGATTGACCGGTGCAGCCAGGGAGGCATACACCCAATTGTCACTGGAAGAGTGCCAGGATTACGCCACGGTAAAGAGCAGCATTTTGCGCTCGTTTCAGTTAACCCCAGAAGCTTATAGGAAGCGCTTCAGAGAAATGATCAAAGTTGGAGCATGTACGTTTGCTGAGACAGCAAGGGATCTGGAAAGACGATTCCAGAAGTGGATTGAGGCTGCTGGAGTTGGATCTTATGCTGACCTGAAGCAACTGATGGTCATGGAGAAGTTCTTGGAGATGATGCATCCCGAAACAAAGTTCAAGATCCAAGAAGCAGGGATAATGGAGGTGAAAGATGCCGCAGATAGGGCGGATATGATTACTGAAGCATACAAGAGCTTGAGGGAGAACAGAGTGAGAAGTGAGGCGAGATGCAGCAATGGCAGATCCAATGGAGTCGGGGGAGGAAGAAATTATGAAAGACCCAGAAGAGTTTGGGGTGAGAAAAATTTTGATAAATGGGCAGATAAAAGTAAGTACCCAAAAACTCAGAAGAGTAGGTCGCGCACTTCATCTGAAAGTGAGGATGGAGGAGCTAAGCAAGAAACTAATCGTTATCCTGGAAATCAAGAGTCCAGTAGAACCCCACAGAGTGCAAGTAGTGTACCTGGCCCGAGGAATTCTCATGTGAGTGGGCAGAGTCAGAGCTACTCTGGTACATATAGAAGAGACTTTACCCAGATGAGATGTTACAATTGTAACGGATTGGGTCACGTGATGCGAGATTGTCGGCAGGGCAAGAGAGTTGTGACCCTGGCCATGTGTGACCCCCGAAGTAAATATACTAATGTGTTCCGAGACAAACCACAGAGAGCGAACTTAGTGAACGAGAGGTATAGGCCGTTCATGAGCAAAGGTTGGATCAGTGTAGGAGGCCAACCTGAGGTAGAAGTTGGTATCTTAAGAGATACCGGAGCTAATCAGAGCTTGATTGCGAGAAGCCTGATTGGGAATGATCGACGGTTATCTGGCAGTGGGAAGATGAAAGTATATGGTTATTGTCGGAGAGTGACATGCCCGTTTGTACTGTCCAGCTAAGGTCGGAATATGTGTCGGCGGAGGTGATGTTGGGAGTGTGCCCGACATACCTGTTCCAGGAGTCCAAGTGATCCTGGGGAATGACTTGTGCGGGACAAAGGTGTTGCCAAGAGTCATAGCGGAGACTGTGCCAGAGGAGTGCCCAGAAGGCCACTGCACGGGTGGGACGCCTGAGAGTGTGAACCTGACTGACATCCGAGGAGATGAGTCAGGAGACCGCCAAGCCATTGAAAACCCTGTCTCGATAGTGATGAAGACAGAGGTGGCCGACGAGGAAGACACTGGAGAAGGTGAGACAGTGTCGATTCAGCCAGTGGAAGATATTGATGTAGATATATCATGGCTGTTTGATGAAGGTCCAGCCCAGGAAAATGAAGTCTCGGTGAGGTCAAAAGTGAAGATGGCCCAGCCGAAGAAGAATCAGGTGAAGAGAGCGGACCTGAGTAGAGCCCGGACTGCTGAAATTAAGAGTCGGAAGGCGAATGCAACTGTGCTGAGTGGGAATGAGGAAAGATGTGGACAGACTGAGGACGGAAGTAGAACGTCAAGTTGTCCACGAGCACAGAGGCATCTGGATAGTAGAGTTAAGTTGTTTGAGATGTCAGGAGTCGACATGTTTCACAGAAAACGTGGAGGAGAGATAGTGAAGAAGAGTAATAGCCGGGAAAATGAAAGGAGAAGAGACAGTATGTGTGGAGAGATGCTTACGAGCACTTTGGGAGAGGCAAAGCGACATGTATGGTCGAGTGCTGTTGGATGTAGTGCAGTGCTCGAAGAAACTTTTAGGGAACGAAGAAGAGTTGAAGGAGAAGAAATGGAGGGGTATAGAGGTGAGAAGTGTGGGAAGAGGATGATGATGCAAGCATGGAGGAATAGAAGAAAGCCGAGGACTCGATGGGAGTCGAACAGGATAAGGTCTTGGATAAATGAGGAGACGAAAAGGAGAATCGTCGGTGAAGACGATGGAGTGAAGTATGATGACAGGAGACGAAAGTATAATGGCAGTAGATGGAAGAGTGAAGACGACAGAGGAGGTACAGACAGTAGATGTCTGACTCTGGACGTGAAGAGAAGACGAGGAAACGGAGGGTGGAGACAATAAGTAGAGTGGAACGATGGAGTGCAGGCGTCCAAGGAGGACAGCCTAGCCAACAGGTGCCAGATAAGTCAGATCGTTTATGAGAAGATCATGTTTCTGGCGAGTTGTGAGCCAGATGTTGCAAGGAGCAACGAACTAATTGTAGACTCCTAAGAGAGTATATCGGGTGAAGAACGAGACAGTGTGGTGGCGGATGTATTATCCCGAGCTTTGCCACTGGAATAACTCTCAAAAATAAGGGGAGGGGAGTGTTATGATCTCAGCCTGCAGGAGAAACGAGTCTCCCTTCTTGAGAGTTATTCAGCAAGCCTGACCTAACTAGAAGGTCTAGCAAATATTGAGGTGATAACCCATATGAAAAATGGCTGGTTGGATATGTAAAACAATTTAAGATTATGGGCAGTAAGTAAGGAAATAGATAAATGACTGGCTAGGAGATGTGGACACTTTGCTGGAGGCGTGAGGCTCGCTTCCGGAGGACCTTGACCTCACTTGAGTGCCAGACATCGCAGGGGGAAGCCGCGCTCCGTTTGAGCTCCCGCCAGAAGGGAACCCCTAGTGATATATCTCGCAGAGAAGAGAAGTGTGCGGACGTACCAGCTGTGGAATCGAGCTGGGAACGTTGTGGTCTCAAGTCCTGGTCGACGAGCAGATATTAAATCGCCCAGAAGCATTATTGTGGGCTGTGTGGAGCGCCCTGACCAGGCGCCGTCAGAGGAAAAGCGCCCTCGACCAGTTAATCTGTGGTAAGCACGATATACGCCAGTTCATAGTGATTGCATTGTAGTTGGTCGTGTGCCCAGCGACAGTAGCGATGTTTATTTATAAGTTAGACATGTTTTAATAAGGCAGAAGGCCTGAAATAGGAGAGTGAAGAGGGAGGAACACGGAGCGACGTCCGCCCCCTCTGAGCGCTGGCGGAAGACTGAGGGAGCCGGGCTCTTGACGGAGGAAGACCCGCCCAGTGAGTGAGGACCGACACCAGGCGAGGTGGAGTATGGACCCGCCCAAAACGGGGGAGTCCACTCTCACTGTATGTAGAGAACAGATAGAGGTTTGAGGCAAGCATATTGTGTGGTTATTTTTGTTTATGTGTTAAAGGGGAACATTTTATTGGAGTGTCGATGGGTTGCAGGTTTGTTCTTTGGGGAAGAAGTTGCTGAGAACTTCGAAGCCAGCAGAGGAAGTAGCTGATGAGACTCCAAGGTAGTGAAGCAGAGGACCTCGAGCTGTGAGGAGAAGCAGCAGTGAAGAGGAGTGTCACGTGCTTCTGTAGAGGTGGTGTAGCAGCCAAGAGAGCTGTGGAAGAACCTAACAGAAGGGTGAAGCACCGTAGTTGCACAAGGAAACTTCATGATAGCAGCCTGGAGGAGCTGCAGAGGATCCTGGTAGTGAGGCCCGGCAGAACCTAAGGATATTAGGGTTGTGAACTTCCAGAGGTGGAAGGGGAAGTTCTGGGGGATTACTTATAGGGAGTTGATAGTGTTTGGTTGTCAGTAGCGTGCAAGACGCAGTGAGAGGTGAGTGACTGTTGGCATCCTTATGTCAAGGAGTTTCTTATATTGAAGTATCAATGAACATTTATACTGGTATATGTTATTGCATTCAAATGCTGGTTTTCTATATATATATGTTATCTTGCTGATGGTGCAACAGTGTGTGGGCTTGACCAACTTGAGGAGGTTAATAGTACCAGGTGGTGAACCAGGAGTTGGGATACCACTTGATAAGCTGATAATAGAGTTCTGATGGTATTGGAGTGCAACCTGATTTGGATATTATAGAGTATAGGATTCATTATTATTAGATGTGTGTATGTATCGTGTATGTGCTTTGTTCAGTAAATGTGTTACAATTTGCTGGTGTTTGCCCTTGTCCTAGTGAGGCTTCCCAGGAGGTGGTAAAGAAGGAGAGAGAGAGAGGAAGAACCATGAACCACTGCTGTGGACAGGGTAAGAGGTAATACTAGTAAGTCATAGGGGATTGAGGAGGTCATATCTCATAAGGAGAGAGTGGGGAGTCACAGCGGCTCGAGTGGGTGTGTGCACGTGACAACGAGGCTAAGTGTTGGAGCCGCATCCCCTAAACGTGTGACGTTGAGCCCCTCTCCAAGAGCCAGAAGCGCCAAGGGTGATCTCCTAGTATAAGCACTCTGCCGAGTTGTGGGTTGGGTTGTCCATAGAGAAGGATCGACGACGACAACACCAACCAACCCACAGTCTATATAATACCTCCCTGTGGCTGGGATTGACGTGGTACTAGCCAACGACTTGGTGACCGATTGGAGCACCAATCGTCCCAAGGTTGCGGACGAGTCTACCAGAACAGCAAGGTCGGAGGTGATAACAGGCAATGGTAATGTCCAGGTAAAGACATACCCGGATTTGAACATGTCTAATTTGTCCTCTCCCCCGCAGATCGACAGTTATTTAGCAGTGTCTCCTGATTCTCTCGACAAGGAACATGAGGTTACGATGGCAGAAGTACCTGAGCTAGAAAAGAGGCCTTGTGTGCAGACACCCACGGATACCAACGAGTCTGGAGCGAAGGCTGAGGTGTGCTTGCGGTATGGCAAGTTACAGCGTGTAGTGGACCAGCCAGAGATTCCCCAGACGTCAGAGGTATGTTCTAAAGGTCTAGTGCCCTCTTTGGTCCAAGCCAGGCTAGTGGATGGTGCCGGCTATGGACATGACAAGCTCAGGAAACTTATCCCTCGACTTACCAAATGTTTCCTATCGGTATTTTGTTTGTTTTTCGTATGTGTTCTTGTTTGTGCTCTCAGTGAGGACCGGTGGACGACCCGTCGAATGATGGCTCCCATGAACATCGCGAAGAGGTCCCAGGGATTGGAGAGTTGTACTGCAAGTGTTGCAGTTGAAGAAGGGACCTGGGAGGTAATAGATGATACAGGAGGTACGACATGTGATAATATGAGTGACTGTTTCCGACAGGTTGACACCCCTCGCGTGATAGCTGAGCCTCAAAGCAGCGTTATGCGGAACGTTGGTCGACCTGACGGTGGCAGAGTGAATGCCATCTGCAACGTACAAGCAGCCCTGTTGGGACTAGGTTTAAGCCTAGTAGTAGAGTATGCTGTAAGTATTGACTTACCCACTGTCGCTATCACTCTGAATTATCAGACCCCTGTATTCCAGGTTCCTGTCTCCCTGAAGGACCATCGGACTGGCACCAGAAATGCCGTCTGTGGTCAGCCATCATCGGTGCTACGACATAGGGAAGTGTCGAGTCACCCCAGATCGTGTCTACACCGATCCTTACTCGAGAGATGTGAGATGATGCCCCTGTTCGCAGAGGAGGTGTGGAAGATTACGTCAGGCAGGTCATCGCCTTCAATTTTAAAGTTCCCATTGAGCCGGAATTGCCCAGTAGGACAGTTCTGTGGACGAGACAGCCTCGCTATTCCAGATCATAAAGCATGTGTGTCCATTTGGAGTTGTGTCGTCGTACTAATTTGGTTTGTGTTTCTTTTTATAGAACCCCAAACCAAATTCCTTTTGGTGGGGAGGTGTTACGAATCTGGATTCAACGTCCGAGCCTGGAGCAGTGACAAACACGCCATCTGTGGGTCAGCTCCCGAAACCCCCGCCAACCGAACGACGACACCTAGTGAGGACAGCGTGTACTGGCCTCGAGGACCAGTTTCCAGTCTGGTTCAGCGCTCAACACCGCCGCCCCTGACCTCTGGTGAGGTGGTGCTCCGACGACAGCGCCATCTATGGACTGGATACGTCAGGTGTTAGTATCTGAGCCTGTGAGTGTGGTGTATTAGTGTCCCAGTTATTGATGACGTGTCTGCTTACAGAGCCGACCTGGGACCACTGTGTTGAAGGTGGAGTCAGTCTACCCGAGGCAGCCAGTCTCCATACTGTGAAGTTTGCTGCAGCTGTCGTGACGTCGTCCCCCCGGAAGAACACTGTGGTGTGTTAAGCCTGCCAGTGGAGTGGCAGTGGAAGGATTTACCCGGGACCGACGGTTGGAGACGATAATCCACTGGGGTATTGAGGACAGGAGGGTGATCGGTGATATCACACGAGACTCCTGTCTAGAGCGTACCCCTTTTATCGTTCGTGGAGTGGCCGTACCAGCCTTGGTGGCTCAGTAACTGCCAGCAGACCTGCTGGACGTGTGGTTGACGGCCTCCACGACGGTGCCCCCAGTGGACCTGTGTGATTCCATGACGTCATCGACGTCACGTATTTACATTACTCATAATTTCTTTTAAACAACAGTCTAGTGTTTAAATTTAATAAAAAAGTGTTCACTAGGACTGAATATAATTACTAACACCAAAACATAGCTTGACTCCCTTGTTACTGAAAAATTAAATTTAGAAGTAGAACCACCAAAACATTGAAACAAGGAGGGAGGTAGCGTCACTACACAGAGAGAATAATAACAAACGGCAGGAGTGTTCCAGAGAATTGTGATACTAGTCTCACACGATAGACATACTCTATCCCAGGAGATCTACAACAACAATACCTCTACAACCACAGGAACACCAGTATCCGTCTTACCAAGTATTTTGCGTATAAATTTGGCCGGTTTATTCATAAATAGGTTAGATGGTTATAATGTGGGTGAAAACCCACCAACACATACGTAATCAGCTCTACTCACACATATTACATGTTATATCTGTAATTATATGTTTAGGGAACCTTTATTAATTCCTTACATCCCAAACAGGTAATTGTGAGGGAAGTTAGTGAAGCAGGAAGCTGGCTCCCAACATAATTATAGAAATTGCTTCCATTAACTGTCCATCAAGCTTTGTAGGCCTCCAGACAGCCGCCATTATGTGGCACTCAGAGGCCCAGAGCCACACCCAAATTTGATGCTACAATTACACAGCCTTAGCAGGTCCCATCAACAGAAACAGCTAAGCCCCTTTTTTGTACAATACTGTAGACAATATTAATAATTATTAATAATTATAAATTCATTATTGCTATTATAATAGTAGATTAGACCACCATATGTGGTATGATTTATAATTTACATATTGAAGATTAGGTAAACATTTTGTGGTTTATGAAGGAGCCATCTCAAAGTGGTTTAAGCTACAAATTGTCCCCCCAATTATGTGAGATAAATTCAGGCAGCTGAATCAGTACATACAGTCCACTCACTTACTTAATTACTTACTTGCTTAAACTAAGAACTAACTAAGAAAAATAATCAGATAAAATATAACATTAAAGTCAATTAAAAAGGAATTAAGCTGCTAGGTTTTTTCCACAGCAGGATATTACCAACCCGTTTGCTAGTTAAAAAAAAATAATTAATTGCAATGGAAGGTTTTTTTGCAAGCTACCACACAAATTACTGAACTATATTTTTTAAGATTTTTTAAAACCTTGCTAGGCACGGGCAATTTATTTCTTAAAAGGTTTTTAAATATTTCTGATAGGCAATTTATGAGTGGCTTTTTTATTTTTCAATTAATTTCTTTCTGCTAGAATACTTAAGATCGGCTAATAGTCATATCAGATCCCAGTATTTCTGAACTAAAGGCTCCTTCATAGTTTCAATACGTCATCGGCATGGACCCATTGGTCGAATTTTTTATCATAACCCTCGTATCTGACTTTATATTGCAACTGACCGTCGACTTCTCTCTTGCTAAAAACCTTTTCAATATTGAAGGTGGCGGGCAAATGGGTGGGGGTTAGTTCTTTTCTAAAAAAAATCCTCCGTCAATATTGCCTCCGTTCAAATCTTTCAAATAGTATAAAGGGACCCTCTGGCTATTGTCTATTTATGCAATTGTGAAGATTTCTTGCGTATTTTGCTGTTTGAAACCTTTTTTAAATTTCGAAAGGCGATCAGATAAAGTAATGCACACTGTTTCGCCGACCTTCGCACCAAGGGTTGGGGGGCAGAACCCCCAGAGAGGTACATGCTTTAACAAAACCAAGAGAGATTGTCAATCTATTTAACTTCATGTATAATAGATTGACAATCTCTCTTGGTTTTGTTAAAGCATGTACCTCTCTGGGGGTTCTGCCCCCCAACCCTTGGTGCGGCGAGACATCATGTTTTTACAATGGCAGGCAGTGTCGGAAAACCTGACACCATTTACTAATATTTTAATACAACAGGCAGATAATGTTGCTGCTGTGTTGTATACACACGTTAACCCATAGAAAATGTAGCTTGTAGTGGAATTTTCCATCAATAGAAAATGGGATATCATTGCCACATAGTACTATAAATTCACCAGCTATTCTGTTGGGAAATATACTAAATACAGTAGTCTTTGGACTTATAACATTATAAAAACATCTCATTTGAGTTAACTTAATTATCAGTATCAAAATAAAGTAAATGTGACCCTTCTGTCACTTATTGACATGTGGACAAAGAGAGCCAGAAGCGTCAGTGGTGAGGGAATTCAGCAATTGTTAAGACAATAGTGGCAGGAGCAAATTCAGCTCCTATAATTCTCTTGGACGAAGTGTTATGGAGATCAAATTAGTGTTCTACCATCATCAACATGCAGTCAACATAAGCTAGGGAAGTCTTACCAAAACCCGTTTATCTAATCATTTCTGGCCAGTTAATGTTAAGTAGATATAGGGCAAACTGGTTAGGATGCGAACGGGCCACTAAACACAGGTAATTAGGCCTTAGTCCTTATATAATAATATATAAATGTTTTCTCTGATATAGCCGTCATATATTAGGATTCCGGCTTTACAGCTAGTGCCCTTTGAGAGGAATAAGAAGAGGAAGTAAGAATTAATCTTGGTACATCAGTTACTTGGGTGATGGAAGCTAGCCTCTCACGAGGATAATTTGGTGTCTACATCCTAGTTATACCTGGTGGACTAAGCCTACTGTACAATAAGGTAGGGCACCTCCAATTTTATTTAGTAATATATGTAGTTTAATACTGTAGTTTGATTGACTGCATATATATAAATTTAATATAAACCCCCCCCCCTAATGTGTAAGGATCGATTTGTGAGAATTTGCAGAAATACAGTCTGCTAAACATCATACAAATTGCTATCGAAATATATAAAATAACATAAATATAAATTCATATAAATTAAATAATTATAAATCTCACAGGTCGGACCCCTATATATTTCAATGTGTTGTGCGAAGTCATATACTTGTAAAGCTTAGTTTTCAAAGTACATATGAATCTTTCGGCTATGGATGCTTTTGTTTCCTGAGAAAATACACTATACAGCACAATATTCTTAGAGGCCAACATCCTTTTCACATGCGCGTTGTAAAATTCACCCCCGCGATCTGAATTAATTTTCCGCATCCCGCACGAGTGAGGGGTCTCTAGTATAGATTTTAGTGCCCTACACACAATGTTCGCGTCTTTACTAGTTAGTGGCATTACTTGAGCAAACCTCGAGTATATGTCCAGACAAACGAGCAGATATTTGATGCCATTATTCATCCTTGCCAACTTCCCCCATTTCTGCTAGATCAATAGACACATAAACCGTGGTTTAGGACTCAAAACTCGTCGACACGCGAATTCTCTAGGTTGTAAATAATGCTGCGTATATGCATCTGAGGATTTTAAGGAATGGTTCACATTGTCCAGTGTTATATCATCATTGAGTAGTTTAGCTGCTTTATATAATCTCTGCACGCCTCCAAATCTCTCAGTGGAAGTAGGATCATTATAAACTCGATCAAGTATTTGCTGTTTCTTGCTCATAAACTATTTCAAATGGTTTCTCTTCGACAATATTCGCGCGCAATGTTATGCTGGCGAGCGTGCTCAACCCTAGATCTACAAATAAATAACCATAGGGTTTGGTTATGACCTTTTTATATATATCTAGAAATTTCTTTGAATCCTGTTTCCCAAATATTTGACGTCCCAAAGTCTCAATATGAGAAATGTCTCTTGATTTCACTAATAAGAAATGCGAATCATTTAGGCTTATGTTCCTAGAATATTTTCCAGGGAAAAATACATTTTGCGTGATCAATATGGCAGAGATGTTATGATGACGTCCCCTAGTGAAAATAACTGAAACAATTTTTGAATTTGTGCTTTCAGTAAAGAGATCGTCGATTATTATCAGCAATTGGGGAATTATCCATTTGCTCATCCAAAGGATCAATAATGCTCGAATGAGCAATAACTTTTCTATTAATTTGTGGATTGTTCATCAACTCAGAATATCCCCCACCACATATAATTATGCGAGAGAATGTTTCATGGTACTTTTGCACGAGTTTGTTGCATAAAAATGATTTCCCCGCATTTGAATAACCTGCTATTATCATCCGGCATGGTTCCCTGAAGGTGTTAATTAAGATGGGCTTAGGATATTATCTCATTGGGGCTTTCCATGTTTAGGGCAGAGTCTCTAATGTTTAATATGTGCACTGTGGAATGCTTTTATACATGGACTATAACATGTGGGTGAAGTGGGGGGTGGGAGGAATATAAAAAAAAGTATTTCTTTCTTTCTAGAAACAAACATAAGCATAATATATGCAAGCTTAGGTGTGACAAAGAAAACAAAAAAATATGTTCAACTTTTTTTGTTTATTGAAACAAACAATAAATACATATTTACAAGCTTAGATCTATAGGTCGGTAAAAAAAACTTTTGCATGATAATAATAATAATAATAATAATTAATACAAAGTAATAATAATAATAATAATAATTAATAATAATAATAATGATAATTAATAATAATTAATAATAATAATAATAATTAATATCAATAATAATAATAATAACAAAAATAATTAATAATAATAATAATTAATAATATAATAATAATAATAATAATAATTAATAATAATAATTATTAATAATAATAATATTATTATTATTATTATTATTAATTATTTTTAATTAATAATCATAATAATCACCTCCTTCAAGACCAAGTAGAAGGAAGAGTGATAATTATTAAATATTTTCAATTATTATTATAATAATTACCATAATAATAATTGTTGTATTTAATAATTATCACTCTTCCTTCTCCTTGGTCTTGAAGGAAGCCGGCCTCGGATGAAAAGGGGCTGTGACGATACTTGTCTTGAACCCGTAGGTGCGGGACCAGGACGTCCACCTCCAGAGGGTCGTGTGGCCCAGGCTCTGCTTCAGGTGGCTGGGGTCGTTCATACCCTTGATGGGGTGGTTCTTCTCCGGCCCCGACCACGGCGGTCTCCGGGGTTGAAGATCCCTGTGCCCTTCTTCACCACCTTCGAGGTCGACCCCGGAACTCACAGTTCCTGCGATGGCGCTGGAACCAATCGTATTGGCGTCTGCCTTTCCATTGGAGACTTTCAGCACCGTGGAGAGGGGGGACCTGCTGCCTGGGTAACAGCTTCTCCCCCGCATCAACCTACCCTGGCTTTGCGCCCTGGTGAGGCCACTCCAGACCGACAACCAGAGTGCAACTCCATAGTCTCCTGAGACTGATGGATGCCTACTACTAATAATAATGATAACATCCCCTTCACACTGTGAGGGAATCTAGATTCCCTCAGCTAGTTTTCCTAGTTTCTAGATTAGGCTAGTCGCTCTAGGGACTCTAGAAACTGGAGCTTTGAAACTAACATATACTTGTGAGGTGTTGAATGAAAGCTTATGTTAAGGACTGTCGTTTGGGACTGGTTAGGAGTCTGTGATTGCTCTGTAGAGAGAATTATAGAAATTTTCCTGTTTCTGTGAAATAGGATGAGAGGTGAGAGTGAAGTGGTATGTGTGTTACTTGACTCTCAAACCGTTAGAGGTGGGGGGGGGGGGGGGGGGAAAGTGGGGTGAACGTTGCCGCCCCCACCATGTGAGACAGTGCGCCACTGTCTTTAGGCCTCCCCCTCCTTGTGACGTCACGGGACGCCTGAGGGTGAGTAAGGCCTGTGATTGGGTTAGGCACCTCTGCTCCGAGCTGATTTTGGCGCGAACAGCTGTTATTGGAGGCGGCACCATGGTGGTGTGCCGGCTTCCTGCTGATTGGTCAAGACAAAGCAAGGGGGGGGGGAGATATGGGCATTTTGAGTTTCCCTAGCCCGCGAAATCGTTAGTTTGAGCTGGGTAGCAGGTGGAGGAGGACGTAGCTGGGTGGAGGTGGGAGTCTCCCATCTCCACCCCCGTTAATCGCGGACGTTACTGTGTTGTCCAGCAGGGATGGCACTCCTGCCATCCCGGGTTGTGTCTAGGCCCAATTTTCGTGAAATTTGGGGCCGATGAGGTATGGAAGGACCAGTAAAATAGCTTCAGAGACAGAGGGCACCCATGAGGCAGCTGGCAGAGCCTCATGGTGTAACAGGTGGTTCAAATAACCTGTCTAGTGTGGATGGACAATTAGTGGAATCAGGGCAGTGTAATTGTGGTGAGATTACAGGCCCCAATTGGACTTTGAATTCCGCCAGGCGGCGTCAGTGTGGTGACGCCGCCGGCCATTGTTACCCGAGTGTATGAGCGAGCATGCTGAGGATGGGGTGTAAAGTGATCTTCCCAAACACGTGTGTATGACCGTGGAAGCGACAGGACGCGCCTCGGTCTGCTCTCAAGAATTGGAGGCTTTGCAAGCCTTGTCCAGTGGATTGAGCTGACCATCGCCGCCAACATAGTATTGGAGACCCTGCGCTTCTGGGAAGCCAAAGAGGAACCAAGTTCAGTGAGCAGAGAAGTGCCCAAACTTGGAAAATAGTCGGCGACGACGCTGGGCGGCGCCGCTGGCTGGACGTTGAGGTCTGGAAGGTGGGCGAGCAAGCTAGCTGTGACTGGGGTCACATCCACTGAGAATCTTGGAAGGACGACACCGTGCCTAGGACAAGGAGCAACGCCCTGTGGGAGAGGCGAGTGTGGGGAAAAATAGTGATTAGCTCAGCGCCCATCGATGAACCAGGATTGGGGCAGCTGAATCTCAGGGATTGGAACGGCGACGACGCGAAGGCTTCACGACACCTGAGGACCTGTGGAACGCCCTGGATCGTCGAGGATCGACCCAAGGAAGCGTGGGAACCTCACACCATCGAGGGACAGGCGTCGTGAGCCAGGAGTGTAAGGTAGATCATTTTTCCCTCCCATTACCCCTTGTATGAGTAGGCTAGTTAGGCCACAATATTTACTCGTGTATGTGGCAGCAAGACTTTATTACTTTAATAGTAGAGTAGGCTGCAAGGCAGCTTGTGTCCAGGACTGTCAGAGAGGACAGTGTGTATGGATGGCAGGACAGTGAAGAAGAGGTGCCGACGTGGTGAAGAGGCCCTCCTGTGAGAGTATGAGACTCCGGTCTTCCTGCCCATTTGAAGGAGAGTTGGAGGTCGTGGAAGAAGAGGCTGACGATCTCCAGACTTATTATCCATATTCCCATATTCATGTATTACTTGTGATTGTGTGTGTGTGTTCATGTAATTTGCGTCAGTAAATCCACACATTTATTACTGTGTTTGAGTGTGCCTCCATTTGTGATTTTCTCTATGAGCATACATTTCTGGCTACAAACGATATATGATACACCCACTGAACTGCATTGCTGGGGTGCAGATATAATAACCCAGCTGGCGACCTTGCTAAGAGGAAGATAGAGAAGACAGGCGGGAAAGGAGTTCCTGCAACCTTTTTTGTCTGGCAGGCAAGACTCAGGGAGGTTATGGTTATAGGTAAGCCTGAGTCTTCCTTCACTCCCCCACGGGTCTAGGCCGGAACTGTTAACAGCAGTTTCCCCGTGGTTGACTGAAGGGCTTCCAGGGTGAATCAGTGGCACCCCTTTGTGGTGGAAGCAAAGACCTGCGGAGGTGGGCATTGTTGGTCCTATCTTGTGTGACCAAGGAGACTCCGGTGAATCCAGGGAGTCGGAGGGGCTGAGTATTTGGGCCCTTTGAGCCCCTAGCAGCCGAGTGTTAGCAGAGCCCCGGACCGCCCACCCCCACGTGACAAGAGAACTGGCGACCTCGCCAGGATTCGAACCCCGGTAGCCAAGAACTGGGAACCTCGCCAGGAAGCGTGGATCAAGCTACAGTGTGGACCAAATTTCAAGACAAGTGTTGCCAGGGTACTAATACAGTGTGGCCAGTGAATTCGGTGGTACTGTTACTCAACCAGCTAAGGGACTGAAACGGTGAAATTAGTGCCTACTAACTTGTCTGTGCTGTCGTGTATGCTCAATGATATAGAGATGGAGGAGGACAAAGTAAAGAAATTTAGTGACACAAGGGACGAGAGAATTTTGGAGGAGTGTACCAAGGCCCAGCTCCAACAAGTGGCAAACCACTTTGGGATCAGGTTGAGGACGACTAAGGTAGCGGAGCGAAGGATAGAGATCATGGCACAGCTCACAGCTCGAGAGGAAGCGACGGGAGAGGAGCCATCTCAAGAGGAGCCGTCCCGAGGAGAGCCATCGCAAGGTGAACCGTCCCGACTAGGGCCTCCCCAAGCGCCTACCAGTGTGGAGAGAATTCACAGTGAACATGGGAGCAGTGGAAGGTCCAGCTGTAGTAAGAGGAGCCTGCAACTGGAAATAATGAAGATGCAACTGGAAGCCCAGCTGCGACGAGAGGAGAGAGAAGCACGGCTGCAACTGCAGCGAGAGGAACGTGCGGCTGAGCTGCAGCGAGAGGAACGTGCGGCTGAGCTGCAGCGAGAGGAACGTGCGGCTGAGCTGCAGCGAGAGGAGCGAGAAGCTCGGCTGCAGCGGGAAGAAGGAGAGAGACAACTGCGACTGGAGGAGATAAGGGCAAAGAAAGAAGTCGAATTGCGTCGCGTTGAACGTGGTCTGCCCTCACTACCTGCACGGCGGGATGACCTCAAGGTAAGGGAACGTGACTTACCTACGTTCGAACCACGAGAAGCTGAGGCGTTCTTCGAACACTTTGAACGGATAGCAACTCTGAAGGAGTGGCCGGAAGATGATTGGGCTGCTCTGGTCCAGGGCAGGTTGACTGGTGAGGCCGGGGAAGCCTATAACATGCTGGACCTAGAGGAGTGTACTAGTTATGACGCGATTAAGAATGCGGTTCTCCACTCATTCCGGCTGACTCCGGAGATGTACCGGAAGCGGTTCAGAGAGTGTACAAGAGCGTCGGGAAAGACTTACGCCGAGACCGCCAGGGATATGGAACGGAAATTCCTACGATGGTTGAAGGCGGAGGAAGCGGAGTCGGTGGATGATATCAAACGACTGATAGTGATGGAGAAGTTTATGTCAGTGCTCCATCCTGAGTTGCGAGTAAGGTTGAGAGAAGCAGGTATTAAGGACCTGAAGGCTGCAGCGGACCGAGCCGACATGCTGGAGGAGGCACTACATATCAGGAGGGAGGGGCCGCCCGGACACTCGCCTTACCCCAGGTCGGGAGGGAACCTTAGGAGTTCAGGAGGAGCGAGGACGGGTGGGGACTCTCCCAGGAGTAGTGTGCCTGATGAAGTAACGTGGTTCAAGAGCTCAAGAGACGCGGGGAGGAAGCCCCAAGCTGTGAGCAGTGGACCTAACTCGGGAGCAAGTGCTGCAGTCCCGGATGCGACGTCAGGGAGTCCAAGGAGGACCCAGGGAACGTCTGCAAGTGGTACCGCCAGAGTGACTAGCGAGTGGCCGCCCAGGGGAGGCAGCCGATGCTACAACTGTGGTGTGAGAGGACATTATGCCCGCGAGTGTGAGGAGCACCAAAGGAATGTAGGATTAATGTTGGAAGAGGAGAGAGTGTTTGTTCACACCCCATATTATAGTGGACCCAACGTGAATGGTTGGGAAATGAAGTTGGGTGAACATCCCTTCGTTTTCGGGGCCAACGTGAAGTTTGGAAAGTCAGACCCAGTGGAGGTTGCCGTGCTTCGAGATACGGGTGCTGACATAAGTATGGTGACCAGGAGTATTCTCCCCAAGGAATTTAATGATTCACCTGTGGGAGTGGTGAGGATACGCAGTGTGGGGGAGGAATACAGGTTGCCACTTCACGAAGTACAGCTGATTGCCGACTGCGGAGTCGAGAAAGCTATAGTAGCTGTAGCCCCTAAGTTACCCCTAGAGCATGTACAGATGGTGCTGGGTAATGACCTCGGAGGAGGCAGGATACAACCCGATTGGGCCAGGAGTGCCTATGTTGCAAGCAGCGGTACAACCCTGCCAGGTGAGGTATCGGTCGTTCCAGATGGTCGTGAGGAAGCCGACTTCGCCAGGGAAAACGTCGCCAGAGACGACGACAACGAGGGCGAGAGTGCAGAGAGGTCGTCGGAGGTTGTGGAAAACCCCGACGAAGCCCTCCGACTAAGCCTGATGATGCGTGTGGAGGAGTGGCGAGGAGCAGCTGTACAAACGCCTGGGGCGGTGAAGAGGCTGCAGACCGCACTCCCTCCATACAGAAACGTAAATAAAGTAAGCTCAGTGGATGAGCGAACGGCAGTGAGGGGCAGAGTGGAGGAACCACGACGCAAGGCACCCTATGCCGGCCAGATGAATAGTGGTAGGTGCAAGGCGAACCACCGTGGTGAGGTGAGCCACAGGGAGGTGGATGAGCCCAACCACGAACCGAAGAAGACGTCTGCAGGGAAGAGAATCTCATGGAGGAGTGAAGATGTTCGTCGGGAACGAAGGAGCGAGTGGTATAGGAAAGGCAATACGAAGAAAGCAGGGAATAGGTACACCCAGGGTAGGCGCCAGCCTAACCAGAGGGGCATTGGGCCATCGCAAAAGCCTAGTGTGGAAGAGAGGGAGCTGCTGGATGGAGTACAGGTTACAAGTGCCACTGTGAGGAGACAACGCACCTACGGGAGAAGAGGAACCGAGAAGAGAGAAGATTGGCGAAGAGGAGATCATGGGAGGAAACATGGAGTACCTGTAGGACGCAATGGAAATGCAAGACTATCTCGGAGTGCACGACGCGGTGGAAGCGCTGCATGCACCGAATCTTACAGTGGTAACGAGCCGTGGGAGTACACTCGTAGCCACGGAGAGAGGATTTCTTGTAGGTGTTCAGGGAACACCCGTCACACCCGGTACTATGCGAGGTGGAGATACAATGAGGCAAGTGACTGGCAAGGTGGTACGAGCCACGTCACCAACTGGAGGAGTGACACTTCAGGAACGGAGGGAGCAAGAGTATAGATTGCCCTCTTGAGTGCTGCTCTTCCGATATGACTCTTATTTTAAGGGGAGGGGTATGTTACGGTGCCCTCTCCTATTTCTTTCGTTTGCCGGCTTAAAGAGTCATATCAGCTCTCCCTACTGATTCTCTGAGGTTCAGGGAGTCGAATGACATATGTGGCGACCAGACCGGCTGCCATTTTATGGAAGGAGGGTATATTATAAGTTGTAAATAAAGGAAAATTGGCGCCCTGTTATAAAATGAAACAGTATCCCCTACGGCAGATATGACCTTGTGGAAGGGACACTATGCCGATCGCGGATTGGCCGACGTAGGTCGCGGGCGACAAATCAGGGCCCGCCATGACGTCACCGAGTGCCCCGGGCGGCGCCAACGTCAGAGTTGTACTGACCGTGGAAGCGACAGGACGCGCCTCGGTCTGCTCTCAAGAATTGGAGGCTTTGCAAGCCTTGTCCAGTGGATTGAGCTGACCATCGCCGCCAACATAGTTATTGGAGACCCTGCGCTTCTGGGAAGCCAAAGAGGAACCAAGTTCAGTGAGCAGAGAAGTGCCCAAACTTGGAAAATAGTCGGCGACGACGCTGGGCGGCGCCGCTGGCTGGACATTGAGGTCTGGAAGGTGGGCGAGCAAGCTAGCTGTGACTGGGGTCACATCCACTGAGAATCTTGGAAGGACGACACCGTGCCTAGGACAAGGAGCAACGCCCTGTGGGAGAGGCGAGTGTGGGGAAAAATAGTGATTAGCTCAGCGCCCATCGATGAACCAGGATTGGGGCAGCTGAATCTCAGGGATTGGAACGGCGACGACGCGAAGGCTTCACGACACCTGAGGACCTGTGGAACGCCCTGGATCGTCGAGGATCGACCCAAGGAAGCGTGGGAACCTCACACCATCGAGGGACAGGCGTCGTGAGCCAGGAGTGTAAGGTAGATCATTTTTCCCTCCCATTACCCCTTGTATGAGTAGGCTAGTTAGGCCACAATATTTACTCGTGTATGTGGCAGCAAGACTTTATTACTTTAATAGTAGAGTAGGCTGCAAGGCAGCTTGTGTCCAGGACTGTCAGAGAGGACAGTGTGTATGGATGGCAGGACAGTGAAGAAGAGGTGCCGACGTGGTGAAGAGGCCCTCCTGTGAGAGTATGAGACTCCGGTCTTCCTGCCCATTTGAAGGAGAGTTGGAGGTCGGGGAAGAAGAGGCTGACGATCTCCAGACTTATTATCCATATTCCATATTCATGTATTACTTGTGATTGTGTGTGTGTGTTCATGTAATTTGCGTCAGTAAATCCACACATTTTATTACTGTGTTTGAGTGTGCCTCCATTTGTGATTTTCTCTATGAGCATACATTTCTGGCTACAAACGATATATGATACACCCACTGAACTGCATTGCTGGGGTGCAGATATAATAACCCAGCTGGCGACC
>NW_025565373.1:0-52887 GCF_020424385.1 Procambarus clarkii | reverse complement strand
GTCTCTAACTGGACCCCCCCCCCCCCCCGCCACCACTCGTGAGAACACTTACTGATACTATCACAGTCCAGAGTCTCTCTCCAGTCTCTAACTGGACCCCCCCCCCCCCCCGCCACCACTCGTGAGAACACTTACTGATACTATCACAGTCCAGAGTCTCTCTCCAGTCTCTAACTGGACCCCCCCCCCCCCCGCCACCACTCGTGAGAACACTTACTGATACTATCACAGTCCAGAGTCTCTCTCCAGTCTCTAACTGGACCCCCCCCCCCCCCGCCACCACTCGTGAGAACACTTACTGATACTATCACAGTCCAGAGTCTCTCTCCAGTCTCTAACTGGACCCCCCCCCCCCGCCACCACTCGTGAGAACACTTACTGATACTATCACAGTCCAGAGTCTCTCTCCAGTCTCTAACTGGACCCCCCCCCCAGTCCAGAGTCTCTCTCCAGTCTCTAACTGCCACCACTCGTGAGAACACTTACTGATACTATCACAGTCCAGAGTCTCTCTCCAGTCTCTAACTGGACCCCCCCCCCGTGAGAACACTTACTGCCACCACTCGTGAGAACACTTACTGATACTATCACAGTCCAGAGTCTCTCTCCAGTCTCTAACTGGACCCCCCCCCCCCCCCTCCACCACTCGTGAGAACACTTACTGATACTATCACAGTCCAGAGTCTCTCTCCAGTCTCTAACTGGACCCCCCCCCCCCCTCGTGAGAACACTTACCACCACTCGTGAGAACACTTACTGATACTATCACAGTCCAGAGTCTCTCTCCAGTCTCTAACTGGACCCCCCCCCCCCGCCACCACTCGTGAGAACACTTACTGATACTATCACAGTCCAGAGTCTCTCTCCAGTCTCTAACTGGACCACTCGTGAGAACACTTACTGATACTATCACAGTCCAGAGTCTCTCTCCACTCTACTGGACCCCCCCCCCGTCGAGAACACTTACTGATACTATCACAGTCCAGAGTCTCTCTCCAGTCTCTAACTGGACCCCCCCCCCCCCCCGCCACCACTCGTGAGAACACTTACTGATACTATCACAGTCCAGAGTCTCTCTCCAGTCTCTAACTGGACCCCCCCCCCCCCACCACTCGTGAGAACACTTACTGCCTATCCACTCGTGAGAACACTTACTGATACTATCACAGTCCAGAGTCTCTCTCCAGTCTCTAACTGGACCCCCCCCCCCCGCCACCACTCGTGAGAACACTTACTGATACTATCACAGTCCAGAGTCTCTCTCCAGTCTCTAACTGGACCCCCCCCCCGCCACCACTCGTGAGAACACTTACTGATACTATCACAGTCCAGAGTCTCTCTCCAGTCTCTAACTGGACCCCCCCCCCCCCCACCACTCGTGAGAACACTTACTGATACTATCACAGTCCAGAGTCTCTCTCCAGTCTCTAACTGGACCCCCCCCCCCCCGCCACCACTCGTGAGAACACTTACTGATACTATCACAGTCCAGAGTCTCTCTCCAGTCTCTAACTGGACCCCCCCCCCCGCCACCACTCGTGAGAACACTTACTGATACTATCACAGTCCAGAGTCTCTCTCCAGTCTCTAACTGGACCCCCCCCCCCCGCCACCACTCGTGAGAACACTTACTGATACTATCACAGTCCAGAGTCTCTCTCCAGTCTCTAACTGGACCCCCCCCCCCCGCCACCACTCGTGAGAACACTTACTGATACTATCACAGTCCAGAGTCTCTCTCCAGTCTCTAACTGGACCCCCCCCCCCCGCCACCACTCGTGAGAACACTTACTGATACTATCACAGTCCAGAGTCTCTCTCCAGTCTCTAACTGGACCCCCCCCCCCCCCGCCACCACTCGTGAGAACACTTACTGATACTATCACAGTCCAGAGTCTCTCTCCAGTCTCTAACTGGACCCCCCCCCCCCCCCCACCACTCGTGAGAACACTTACTGATACTATCACAGTCCAGAGTCTCTCTCCAGTCTCTAACTGGACCCCCCCCCCCCCGCCACCACTCGTGAGAACACTTACTGATACTATCACAGTCCAGAGTCTCTCTCCAGTCTCTAACTGGACCCCCCCCCCCGCCACCACTCGTGAGAACACTTACTGATACTATCACAGTCCAGAGTCTCTCTCCAGTCTCTAACTGGACCCCCCCCCCCCCCACCACTCGTGAGAACACTTACTGATACTATCACAGTCCAGAGTCTCTCTCCAGTCTCTAACTGGACCCCCCCCCCCACCACTCGCCACCACTCGTGAGAACACTTACTGATACTATCACAGTCCAGAGTCTCTCTCCAGTCTCTAACTGGACCCCCCCCCCCCCGCCACCACTCGTGAGAACACTTACTGATACTATCACAGTCCAGAGTCTCTCTCCAGTCTCTAACTGGACCCCCCCCCCCCCCGCCACCACTCGTGAGAACACTTACTGATACTATCACAGTCCAGAGTCTCTCTCCAGTCTCTAACTGGACCCCCCCCCCCCCTCTCCAGTCTCTAACTGCCACCACTCGTGAGAACACTTACTGATACTATCACAGTCCAGAGTCTCTCTCCAGTCTCTAACTGGACCCCCCCCCCCCCCCCCGCCACCACTCGTGAGAACACTTACTGATACTATCACAGTCCAGAGTCTCTCTCCAGTCTCTAACTGGACCCCCCCCCCCCCAGCCACCACTCGTGAGAACACTTACTGATACTATCACAGTCCAGAGTCTCTCTCCAGTCTCTAACTGGACCCCCCCCCCCGCCACCACTCGTGAGAACACTTACTGATACTATCACAGTCCAGAGTCTCTCTCCAGTCTCTAACTGGACCCCCCCCCCCCCCGCCACCACTCGTGAGAACACTTACTGATACTATCACAGTCCAGAGTCTCTCTCCAGTCTCTAACTGGACCCCCCCCCCCCGCCACCACTCGTGAGAACACTTACTGATACTATCACAGTCCAGAGTCTCTCTCCAGTCTCTAACTGGACCCCCCCCCCCACCCGCCACCACTCGTGAGAACACTTACTGATACTATCACAGTCCAGAGTCTCTCTCCAGTCTCTAACTGGACCCCCCCCCCCGCCACCACTCGTGAGAACACTTACTGATACTATCACAGTCCAGAGTCTCTCTCCAGTCTCTAACTGGACCCCCCCCCCCCGCCACCACTCGTGAGAACACTTACTGATACTATCACAGTCCAGAGTCTCTCTCTCCAGTCTCTAACTGGACCCCCCCCCCCCCACCACTCGTGAGAACACTTACTGATACTATCACAGTCCAGAGTCTCTCTCCAGTCTCTAACTGGACCCCCCCCCCCCCCGCCACCACTCGTGAGAACACTTACTGATACTATCACAGTCCAGAGTCTCTCTCCAGTCTCTAACTGGACCCCCCCCCCCGCCACCACTCGTGAGAACACTTACTGATACTATCACAGTCCAGAGTCTCTCTCCAGTCTCTAACTGGACCCCCCCCCCCCCCGCCACCACTCGTGAGAACACTTACTGATACTATCACAGTCCAGAGTCTCTCTCCAGTCTCTAACTGGACCCCCCCCCCCCCCCCTTGCCACCACTCGTGAGAACACTTACTGATACTATCACAGTCCAGAGTCTCTCTCCAGTCTCTAACTGGACCCCCCCCCCCCCCCCCCGCCACCACTCGTGAGAACACTTACTGATACTATCACAGTCCAGAGTCTCTCTCCAGTCTCTAACTGGACCCCCCCCCCCCGCCACCACTCGTGAGAACACTTACTGATACTATCACAGTCCAGAGTCTCTCTCCAGTCTCTAACTGGACCCCCCCCCCCCCGCCACCACTCGTGAGAACACTTACTGATACTATCACAGTCCAGAGTCTCTCTCCAGTCTCTAACTGGACCCCCCCCCCCCCCCACCACTCGTGAGAACACTTACTGATACTATCACAGTCCAGAGTCTCTCTCCAGTCTCTAACTGGACCCCCCCCCCCGCCACCACTCGTGAGAACACTTACTGATACTATCACAGTCCAGAGTCTCTCTCCAGTCTCTAACTGGACCCCCCCCCCCCCCGCCACCACTCGTGAGAACACTTACTGATACTATCACAGTCCAGAGTCTCTCTCCAGTCTCTAACTGGACCCCCCCCCCCCCCCGCCACCACTCGTGAGAACACTTACTGATACTATCACAGTCCAGAGTCTCTCTCCAGTCTCTAACTGGACCCCTCTCCCCCCCCCCCCGCCACCACTCGTGAGAACACTTACTGATACTATCACAGTCCAGAGTCTCTCTCCAGTCTCTAACTGGACCCCCCCCCCCCCGCCACCACTCGTGAGAACACTTACTGATACTATCACAGTCCAGAGTCTCTCTCCAGTCTCTAACTGGACCCCCCCCCCCCCCGCCACCACTCGTGAGAACACTTACTGATACTATCACAGTCCAGAGTCTCTCTCCAGTCTCTAACTGGACCCCCCCCCCCCCCACTCGCCACCACTCGTGAGAACACTTACTGATACTATCACAGTCCAGAGTCTCTCTCCAGTCTCTAACTGGACCCCCCCCCCGCCACCACTCGTGAGAACACTTACTGATACTATCACAGTCCAGAGTCTCTCTCCAGTCTCTAACTGGACCCCCCCCCCCCCCACCACTCGTGAGAACACTTACTGATACTATCACAGTCCAGAGTCTCTCTCCAGTCTCTAACTGGACCCCCCCCCCGCCACCACTCGTGAGAACACTTACTGATACTATCACAGTCCAGAGTCTCTCTCCAGTCTCTAACTGGACCCCCCCCCCCCGCCACCACTCGTGAGAACACTTACTGATACTATCACAGTCCAGAGTCTCTCTCCAGTCTCTAACTGGACCCCCCCCCCGCCACCACTCGTGAGAACACTTACTGATACTATCACAGTCCAGAGTCTCTCTCCAGTCTCTAACTGGTCCCCCCCCCCCCCCCGCCACCACTCGTGAGAACACTTACTGATACTATCACAGTCCAGAGTCTCTCTCCAGTCTCTAACTGGACCCCCCCCCCCCGCCACCACTCGTGAGAACACTTACTGATACTATCACAGTCCAGAGTCTCTCTCCAGTCTCTAACTGGACCCCCCCCCCGCCTACCACTCGTGAGAACACTTACTGATACTATCACAGTCCAGAGTCTCTCTCCAGTCTCTAACTGGACCCCCCCCCCCGCTACCACTCATGAGAACACTTACTGATACTATCACAGTCCAGAGTCTCTCTCCAGTCTCTAACTGGACCCCCCCCCCCCCGCCACCACTCGTGAGAACACTTACTGATACTATCACAGTCCAGAGTCTCTCTCATGTCTCTAACTGGACCCCCTCCCCGCCACCACTCGTGAGAACACTTACTGATACTATCACAGTCCAGAGTCTCTCTCCAGTCTCTAACTGGACCCCCCCCCCCGCCACCACTCGTGAGAACACTTACTGATACTATCACAGTCCAGAGTCTCTCTCCAGTCTCTAACTGGGCCCCCCCCCCCCGCCACCACTCGTGAGAACACTTACTGATACTATCACAGTCCAGAGTCTCTCTCCAGTCTCTAACTGGACCCCTCCCCCCCCCCCCCACTTACTGATACTATCACAGTCCAGCTACCACTCGTGAGAACACTTACTGATACTATCACAGTCCAGAGTCTCTCTCCAGTCTCTAACTGGACCCCCCCCCCCCCACCACTCGTGAGAACACTTACTGATACTATCACAGTCCAGAGTCTCTCTCCAGTCTCTAACTGGACCCCCCCCCCCCCCCGCCACCACTCGTGAGAACACTTACTGATACTATCACAGTCCAGAGTCTCTCTCCAGTCTCTAACTGGACCCCCCCCCCCCCACCACTCGTGAGAACACTTACTGATACTATCACAGTCCAGAGTCTCTCTCCAGTCTCTAACTGGACCCCCCCCCCCCGCCACCACTCGTGAGAACACTTACTGATACTATCACAGTCCAGAGTCTCTCTCCAGTCTCTAACTGGACCCCCCCCGCCACCACTCGTGAGAACACTTACTGATACTATCACAGTCCAGAGTCTCTCTCCAGTCTCTAACTGGACCCCCCCCTCCGCCACCACTCGTGAGAACACTTACTGATACTATCACAGTCCAGAGTCTCTCTCCAGTCTCTAACTGGACCCCCCCCCCCCCCGCCACCACTCGTGAGAACACTTACTGATACTATCACAGTCCAGAGTCTCTCTCCAGTCTCTAACTGGACCCCCCCCCCCCCGCCACCACTCGTGAGAACACTTTCTGATACTATCACAGTCCAGAGTCTCTCTCCAGTCTCTAACTGGTCCCCCCCCCCCGCCACCACTCGTGAGAACACTTACTGATACTATCACAGTCCAGAGTCTCTCTCCAGTCTCTAACAGGACCCCCCCCCCCCCCGCCACCACTCGTGAGAACACTTACTGATACTATCACAGTCCAGAGTCTCTCTCCAGTCTCTAACTGGACCCCCCCCGCTACCACTCGTGAGAACACTTACTGATACTATCACAGTCCAGAGTCTCTCTCCAGTCTCTAACTGGACCCCCCCCCGCTACCACTCATGAGAACACTTACTGATACTATCACAGTCCAGAGTCTCTCTCCAGTCTCTAACTGGACCCCCCCCCCCCCGCCACCACTCGTGAGAACACTTACTGATACTATCACAGTCCAGAGTCTCTCTCATGTCTCTAACTGGACCCCCTCCCCGCCACCACTCGTGAGAACACTTACTGATACTATAACAGTCCAGAGTCTCTCTCCAGTCTCTAACTGGACCCCCCCCTCCGCCACCACTCGTGAGAACACTTACTGATACTATCACAGTCCAGAGTCTCTCTCCAGTCTCTAACTGGACCCCCCCCCCCCCCACTAACTGCCACCACTCGTGAGAACACTTGCTGATACTATCACAGTCCAGAGTCTCTCTCCAGTCTCTAACTGGACCCCCCCCCGCCACCACTCGTGAGAACACTTACTGATACTATCACAGTCCAGAGTCTCTCTCCAGTCTCTAACTGGTCCCCCCCCCCCGCCACCACTCGTGAGAACACTTACTGATACTATCACAGTCCAGAGTCTCTCTCCAGTCTCTAACTGGACCCCCCCCCGCCACCACTCGTGAGAACACTTACTGATGCTATCACAGGCCAGAGTCTCTCTCCAGTCTCTAACTGGACCCCTCCCCCGCCACCATTCGTGAGAACACTTACTGATACTATCACAGTCCAGAGTCTCTCTCCAGTCTCTAACAGGACCCCCCCCCCCGCCACCACTCGTGAGAGCACTTACTGATACTATCACAGTCCAGAGTCTCTCTCCAGTCTCTAACTGGACCCCCCCCCCCCGCCACCACTCGTGAGAACACTTACTGATACTATCACAGTCCAGAGTCTCTCTCCAGTCTCTAACTGGACCCCCCCCACCCGCCACCACTCGTGAGAACACTTACTGATACTATCACAGTCCAGAGTCTCTCTCCAGTCTCTAACTGGACCCCCCCCCCGCCACCACTCGTGAGAACACTTACTGATACTATCACAGTCCAGAGTCTCTCTCCAGTCTCTAACTGGACCCCCCCCCCCCCGCCACCACTCGTGAGAACACTTACTGATACTATCACAGTCCAGAGTCTCTCTCCAGTCTCTAACTGGACCACCCCCCCCCCGCCACCACTCGTGAGAACACTTACTGATACTATCACAGTCCAGAGTCTCTCTCCAGTCTCTAACTGGACCCCCCCCCCCCCCCGCCACCACTCGTGAGAACACTTACTGATACTATCACAGTCCAGAGTCTCTCTCCAGTCTCTAACTGAACTCCCCCCCCCCCGCCACCACTCGTGAGAACACTTACTGATACTATCACAGTCCAGAGTATCTCTCCAGTCTCTAACTGACCCCCCCCCCCCCGCCACCACTCGTGAGAACACTTACTGATACTATCAAAGTCCAGAGTCTCTCTCCAGTCTCTAACTGGACCCCCCCCCCGCCACCACTCGTGAGAACACTTACTGATACTATCACAGTCCAGAGTCTCTCTCCAGTCTCTAACTGGACCCCCCCCCCCGCCACCACTCGTGAGAACACTTACTGATACTATCACAGTCCAGAGTCTCTCTCCAGTCTCTAACTGGACCCCCCCCCCCCCCCCGCCACCACTCGTGAGAACACTTACTGATACTATCACAGTCCAGAGTCTCTCTCCAGTCTCTAACTGGACCCCCCCCCCCCCGCCACCACTAGTGAGAACACTTACTGATACTATCACAGTCCAGAGTCTCTCTGCAGTCTCTAACTGACCCCCCCCCCCCCCCCCGCCACCACTCGTGAGAACACTTACTGATACTATCACAGTCCAGAGTCTCTCTCCAGTCTCTAACTGGACCCCCCCCCCCCCCGCCACCACTCGTGAGAACACTTACTGATACTATCACAGTCCAGAGTCTCTCTCCAGTCTCTAACTGGACCCCCCCCCCCGCCACCACTCGTGAGAACACTTACTGATACTATCACAGTCCAGAGTCTCTCTCCAGTCTCTAACTGGACCCCCCCCCCGCCACCACTCGTGAGAACACTTACTGATACTATCACAGTCCAGAGTCTCTCTCCAGTCTCTAACTGGACCCCCCCCCCCCGCCACCACTCGTGAGAACACTTACTGATACTATCACAGTCCAGAGTCTCTCTCCAGTCTCTAACTGGAC
The DNA here is from genome assembly GCF_020424385.1 of Procambarus clarkii. NCBI lineage: Eukaryota > Metazoa > Arthropoda > Malacostraca > Decapoda > Cambaridae > Procambarus > Procambarus clarkii. The sequence continues at coordinate 44,157 of NW_025565373.1, read as the reverse complement.
CCCCCCCCCCCCCGCCACCACTCGTGAGAACACTTACTGATACTATCACAGTCCAGAGTCTCTCTCCAGTCTCTAACTGGACCCCCCCCCCCCGCCACCACTCGTGAGAACACTTACTGATACTATCACAGTCCAGAGTCTCTCTCCAGTCTCTAACTGGACCCCCCCCCGCCACCACTCGTGAGAACACTTACTGATACTATCACAGTCCAGAGTCTCTCTCCAGTCTCTAACTGGACCCCCCCCCCCCCGCCACCACTCGTGAGAACACTTACTGATACTATCACAGTCCAGAGTCTCTCTCCAGTCTCTAACTGGACCCCCCCCCCCCGCCACCACTCGTGAGAACACTTACTGATACTATCACAGTCCAGAGTCTCTCTCCAGTCTCTAACTGGACCCCCCCCCCGGCCACCACTCGTGAGAACATTTACTGATACTATCACAGTCCAGAGTCTCTCTCCAGTCTCTAACTGGACCCCCCCCCCCCGCCACCACTCGTGAGAACACTTACTGATACTATCACAGTCCAGAGTCTTCTCCAGTCTCTAACTGCACCACCCCCCCCCCCCACGAGGGGGCCATGATTGTGAGACAATCCTGATAAGGAAACACTCATACTCCTGTGCCCAACCACTTGGGCTGGACGGTATAGAGCGACGGTCTCTCTTCATGCAGGTCGGCGTTTAATCCCCGACCATCCACAAGTGATTGGGCACCATTCCTTTCCCCGTCCCATCCCAAATTCTTATCCTGACCCCTTCCAAGTGCTATATGGTCGTGGTGGCTTGGCACTTTTCCTTGATAGTTCCGCCTTCCCTCATACTCGTGCTCCATTCACCGTAGCTGTTTGGCCTTTAGGACTGCAACACTGCAGGAAGGGGAGGATATTATCAAGAAAAAGCGGCAAGCCACCACGACTATATAGCACTGGGAAGGGGTCAGGATAAGGATTTGGGATGGGACGGGGGGAAGGAATGGTGCCCAACCACTTGTGGACAGTCGGGAATTGAACGCCGACCTGCGTGAGGCGAGACCGTCGCTCTACCGTCCATCCCAAAAATTAACGGAGGAACTGATGCTGGATATTGCTTGAGCTTCAGTACTTGGGAGAACTTGTCACAGCACTACCTGGTCACAGCTTCACCTGATCACAGCACCACCTGGTCACTGGACCACCCGGTCACAGCACCACCTGGTCACAGCACCACATGGTCACAGCACCACCTGGTCACTGGACCACCCGGTCACAGCACCACCTGGTCACAGCACCACCTGGTCACTGGACCACCCGGTCACTGGACCACCTGGTCACTACACCACCTGGTCACAGCACCACCTGGTCACAGCACCACCTGGTCACAGCACCACCTGGTCACAGCACCACCTGGTCACAGCACCACCTGGTCACAGCACCACCTGGTCACTACACCACCTGGTCACTGGACCACCTGGTCACTGCACCACCTGGTCACAGCACCACCTGGTCACAGCACCACCTGGTCACAGCACCACCTGGTCACAGCACCACCTGGTCACAGCACCACCTGGTCACTGGATCACCCGGTCACTGGACCACCTGGTCAATGGACCACCTGGTCACTGGACCACCTGGTCACTGGACCACCTGGTCACTAGACCACCTGGTCACTGGACCACCCTGGTCACTGGACCACCCTGGTCACTGGACCACCTGGTCACTGGACCACCTGGTCACTGGACCACCTGGTCACTGCACACCTGGTCACTGGACCACCCTGGTCACTGGACCACCCTGGTCACTGCACCACCTGGACACTGGACCACCTGGTCACTGGACCACCTGGTCACTGGACCACCTGGTCACTGGACCACCTGGTCACTGGACCACCTGGTCACTGGACCACCTGGTCACTGGACCACCTGGTCACTGGACCACCTGGTCACTGGACCACCCTGGTCACTGGACCACCTGGTCACTGGACCACCCTGGTCACTGGACCACCTGGTCACAGCACCATCTGGTCACTGGACCACCTGGTCACTGGACCACCCGGTCACAGCACCACCTGGTCACTGGACCACCCGGTCACAGCACCACCTGGTCACTGGACCACCCGGTCACAGCACCACCTGGTCACTGGACCACCCGGTCACTGGACCACCCGATCACGGGACCACCTGGTCACAGCACCACCCGGTCACTGGACCACCTGGTCACAGCACCACCTGGTCACTGGACCACCTGGTCACTGGACCACCTGGTCACTGGACCACCTGGTCACTGGACCACCTGGTCACAGCACCACCTGGTCACAGCACCACCTGCTCACTGCACCACCCGGTCACAGCACAACCTGGTCACAGCACCACCTGGTCACTGGACCACCCGGTCACAGCACCACCTGGTCACTGGACCACCCGGTCACTGGACCACCCGGTCACGGGACCACCTGGTCACAGCACCACCCGGTCACTGGACCACCTGGTCACAGCACCACCTGGTCACTGGACCACCTGGTCACTGGACCACCTGGTCACTGGACCACCTGGTCACTGGACCACCCGGTCACTGGACCACCTGGTCACAGCACCACCTGGTCACAGCACCATTTGGTCACTGGACCACCCGGTCACTGGACCACCCAGTCACTGGACCACCTGGTCACAGCACCACCTGGTCACTGGACCACCGGTCACTGAACCACCTGGCCACAGCACCACCTGGTCACTGGACCTCCCGGTCACAGCACCACCTGGTCACATCACCACCCGGTCACAGCACCACCTGGTCACAGCACCACCTGGTCACAGCACCACCTGGTCACAGCACCACCTGGTCACTGGACCACCCGGTCACAGCACCACCTGGTCACAGCACCACCTGGTTACTGGACCACCTGGTCACAGCACCACCTGGTCACTGGACCACCCGGTCACTGGACCACCCAGTCACTGGACCACCTGGTCACAGCACCACCTGGTCACTGGACCACCCGGTCACTGGACCACCTGGTCACAGCACCACCTGGTCACAGCACCACTTGGTCACAGCACCACCTGGTCACAGCACCACCTGGTCACAGCACCACCTGGTCACTGGACCACCTGGTCACAGCACCACCTGGTCACAGCACCACCTGGTCACAGCACCACCTGGTCACAGCACAACCTGCATGGTCACTGGACCACCTGGTCACAGCACCACCTGGTCACAGCACCACCTGGTCACAGCACCACCTGGTTACTGGACCACCTGGTCACAGCACCACCTGGTCACAGCACCACCTGGTCACTGGACCACCCGGTCACTGGACCACCCAGTCACTGGACCACCTGGTCACAGCACCACCTGGTCACTGGACCACCCGGTCACTGGACCACCTGGTCACAGCACCACCTGCATGGTCACTGGACCACCCGGTCACAGCACCACCTGGTCACAGCACCACCTGGTCACAGCACCACCTGGTCACAGCACCACCTGGTCACTGGACCACCCGGTCACAGCACCACCTGGTCACAGCACCACCTGGTTAATGGACCACCTGGTCACAGCACCACCTGGTCACAGCACCACCTGGTCACTGGACCACCCGGTCACTGGACCACCCAGTCACTGGACCACCTGGTCACAGCACCACCTGGTCACTGGACCACCTGCTCACTGGACCACCCGGTCACTGGACCACCCGGTCACTGGACCACCCGGTCACTGGACCACCTGGTCACTGCACCACCTGGTCACAGCACCACCTGGTCACAGCACCACCCGGTCACTGGACCACCCGGTCACAGCACCACCTGGTCACAGCACCACCTGGTTACTGGACCACCTGGTCACAGCTAGCACCACCTGGTCACTGGACCACCCGGTCACTGGACCACCCAGTCACTGGACCACCTGGTCACAGCACCACCTGGTCACAGCACCATTTGGTCACTGGACCACCCGGTCACTGGACCACCCAGTCACTGGACCACCTGGTCACAGCACCACCTGGTCACTGGACCACCCGGTCACTGGACCACCTGGTCACAGCACCACCTGGTCACTGGACCTCCCGGTCACAGCACCACCTGGTCACATCACCACCCGGTCACAGCACCACCTGGTCACAGCACCACCTGGTCACAGCACCACCTGGTCACAGCACCACCTGGTCACTGCACCACCCGGTCACAGCACCACCTGGTCACAGCACCACCTGGTTACTGGACCACCTGGTCACAGCACCACCTGGTCACTGGACCACCCGGTCACTGGACCACCCAGTCACTGGACCACCTGGTCACAGCACCACCTGGTCACTGGACCACCCGGTCACTGGACCACCTGGTCACAGCACCACCTGGTCACAGCACCACCTGGTCACAGCACCACCTGGTCACAGCACCACCTGGTCACTGGACCACCTGGTCACAGCACCACCTGGTCACAGCACCACCTGGTCACAGCACCACCTGGTCACTGGACCACCTGGTCACAGCACCACCTGGTCACAGCACCACCTGCATGGTCACTGGACCACCCAGTCACTGGACCACCTGGTCACAGCACCACCTGGTCACAGCACCACCTGGTCACTGGACCACCTGGTCACATCACCACCTGGTCACAGCACCACCTGGTCACTGGACCACCCGGTCACTGGACCACCCAGTCACTGGACCACCTGGTCACAGCACCACCTGGTCACTGGACCACCCGGTCACTGGACCACCTGGTCACAGCACCACCTGGTCACTGGACCACCCGGTCACTGGACCACCCAGTCACTGGACCACCTGGTCACAGCACCACCTGGTCACTGGACCACCTGGTCACTGGACCACCCGGTCACTGGACCACCTGGTCACTGGACCACCCGGTCACTGGACCACCTGGTCACTGCACCACCTGGTCACAGCACCACCTGGTCACAGCACCACCTGGTCACTGGACCACCCGGTCACAGCACCACCTGGTCACAGCACCACCTGGTTACTGGACCACCTGGTCACAGCACCACCTGGTCACTGGACCACCCGGTCACTGGACCACCCAGTCACTGGACCACCTGGTCACAGCACCACCTGGTCACAGCACCATTTGGTCACTGGACCACCCGGTCACTGGACCACCCAGTCACTGGACCACCTGGTCACAGCACCACCTGGTCACTGGACCTCCCGGTCACAGCACCACCTGGTCACATCACCACCCGGTCACAGCACCACCTGGTCACAGCACCACCTGGTCACAGCACCACCTGGTCACAGCACCACCTGGTCACTGGACCACCCGGTCACAGCACCACCTGGTCACAGCACCACCTGGTCACTGGACCACCCGGTCACTGGACCACCTGGTCACAGCACCACCTGGTCACTGGACCTCCCGGTCACAGCACCACCTGGTCACATCACCACCCGGTCACAGCACCACCTGGTCACAGCACCACCTGGTCACAGCACCACCTGGTCACAGCACCACCTGGTCACTGGACCACCCGGTCACAGCACCACCTGGTCACAGCACCACCTGGTTACTGGACCACCTGGTCACAGCACCACCTGGTCACTGGACCACCCGGTCACTGGACCACCCAGTCACTGGACCACCTGGTCACAGCACCACCTGGTCACTGGACCACCCGGTCACTGGACCACCTGGTCACAGCACCATCTGGTCACAGCACCACCTGGTCACAGCACCACCTGGTCACAGCACCACCTGGTCACTGGACCACCTGGTCACAGCACCACCTGGTCACAGCACCACCTGGTCACAGCACCACCTGGTCACTGGACCACCTGGTCACAGCACCACCTGGTCACAGCACCACCTGCATGGTCACTGGACCACCCAGTCACTGGACCACCTGGTCACAGCACCACCTGGTCACAGCACCACCTGGTCACAGCACCACCTGGTCACTGGACCACCTGGTCACATCACCACCTGGTCACAGCACCACCTGGTCACTGGACCACCCGGCCACTGGACCACCCAGTCACTGGACCACCTGGTCACAGCACCACCTGGTCACTGGACCACCCGGTCACTGGACCACCTGGTCACAGCACCACCTGGTCACTGGACCACCCGGTCACAGCACCACCTGGTCACAGCACCACCTGGTCACAGCACCACCTGGTCACAGCACCACCTGGTCACTGGACCACCCGGTCACAGCACCACCTGGTCACAGCACCACCTGGTTAATGGGCCACCTGGTCACAGCACCACCTGGTCACAGCACCACCTGGTCACTGGACCACCCGGTCACTGGACCACCCAGTCACTGGACCACCTGGTCACAGCACCACCTGGTCACTGGACCACCTGGTCACTGGACCACCCGGTCACTGGACCACCTGGTCACTGGACCACCTGGTCACTGGACCACCTGGTCACAGCACCACCTGGTCACAGCACCACTGGTCACAGCACCACCTGGTCACTGGACCACCCGGTCACAGCACCACCTGGTCACAGCACCACCTGGTTACTGGACCACCTGGTCACAGCACCACCTGGTCACTGGACCACCCGGTCACTGGACCACCCAGTCACTGGACCACCTGGTCACAGCACCACCTGGTCACAGCACCACCTGGTCACAGCACCACCTGGTCACAGCACCACCTGGTCCCAGCACCACCTGGTCACTGGACCACCTGGTCACAGCACCACCTGGTCACAGCACCACCTGGTCACAGCACCACCTGGTCATAGCACCACCTGGTCACAGCACCACCTGGTCACAGCACCACCTGGTCACAGCACCACCTGATCACAGCACCACCTGGTCACAGCACCACCTGGTCACAGCACCACCTGGTCACAGCACCACCTGGTCACAGCACCACCTGGTCACATCACCACCTGGTCACAACACCACCTGGTCACAGCACCACCTGGTCACTGGACCACCTGGTCACAGCACCACCTGGTCACAGCACCACCCGGTCACAGCACCACCCGGTCACAGCACCACCCGGTCACAGCACCACCCGGTCAAAGCACCACCCGGTCACAGCACCACCCGGCCACAGCACCACCTGGTCACTGGACCACCTGGTCACAGCACCACCTGGTCACAGCACCACCTGGTCACAGCACCACCTGGTCACTGGACCACCTGGTCACAGCACCACCTGGTCACAGCACCACCTGGTCACAGCACCACCTGGTCACTGGATCACCTGATCACAGCACCACCTGGTCACAGCACCACCTGGTCACAGCACCACCTGGTCACAGCACCACCTGGTCACAGCACCACCTGGTCACTGGATCACCTGATCACAGCAACACCTGGTCACAGCACCACCTGGTCACAGCACCACCTGGTCACAGCACCACCTGGTCACAGCACCACCTGGTCCCAGCACCACCCCTGGTCACAGCACCACCTGGTCACTGGACCACCTGGTCACAGCACCACCTGGTCACAGCACCACCTGGTCACAGCACCACCTGGTCCCAGCACCACCTGGTCACAACTCCACCTGGTCACTGGACCACCTGGTCACAGCACCACCTGGTCACTGGACCACCTGGTCACAACACCACCTGGTCACTGGACCACCTGGTCACTGGACCACCTGGTCACAGCACCACCTGGTCACAGCAGGACAGTCAGCGTCCACAGCTGTGTCCTGCTAACAAATACTCCCGCTGTGAGCTGACTAACTCACACGTCAGTAGGTCATGTTCCCGGAGCCTCAACATCAGTACATAATGACAATACTGCTGCTGACTTAGCTCACCGGCTGAGTGGTCCGACCATTGGTTCTCGTGAGCTCATCGTTATATAATCACTGCTCCTGTTATGTTTGCTTCTCGCATTGTCTCGGTGCCTATTATGTTGTCTCTAAACCCCTTCACAACCTGGGCCAATCTCTTAGGCACCAAGAGCCCAGAGGGAAGTGTAAATGCAATTATGGATGGTGTTACTACACTAGATTATTACTAGGGGCGGCTGCGTCAACCACGTACAATCAGTACCTGGTTAGAGCAAGTCTCGGAGCCTCTATAATCTGTCTGTGGGACTCCTTGTGCTGATTGTTTCAGGATATGGGTGTTGATGGGTGTCACAGTGATAACAACTTAGGAACAAATAAACACTGCAGTAGCTTTAGGAGCCTAGTTTAGGTAGGTCCTTTTTCCCTCGTCTATCTATTGTACACAATTTACATAACTACTTTTTTTTTAAATTAACTTTAATGTTAATCTTACTTATTCTATCAGACAATTTATTCGACTCGTTAACAGCTCTATTATCAAATCAATAGTTGGCTTTTTAGTTATTAAATAGGATTTTAAGAGGGTTATAACCACCATTGCAAGCTGATAATGTTTGGTCAACATTCATTACAAGCTGAGACGAGTTGGATAATTCCATAACCCTTTTAAAGTGCTCCAAACATCCACTTGTGGACTCTCAACTCTCAAGAGAATATAATCCAAGTCTTGCAAACACAGCTTAAGCCAAGTCTTGCAAGCACAGCTTCGCAAGAGATATTCCTTACAAGGAATCGATTTTATCATCGTATCCAAGGCTTTTCCAATTGAAATTATTTCCATTTAGTAATATGGTGACGAGAGCTGAACAGTACGATCCAAGTTACATTTTAGCAAAGCAAGATATAATGAAGGATAGTGTTTGGGTTTCAATTACAAACACTTTGATATCGAGTATGATCAATAATGCTTACCTGGAAAATTGGGAAAAACTCATTTCACTAAATATATTCCAATATACTGTGGGCATGTTTAAATATGATAACATTATATCATTCCAAATGATGGCATTCATGTAATGAATGATCTGGATGATCAGTGACATTATTTGCTGACACACTGAACTAATTAATGTTCATAATGAACTAATGTTCATAGTGAACCATGATCACTAATATTTTCATATTATGTATAACTTGCCGGTTTGAACACAAGTATATACTGTTTTCCTTGTATGATAGATGGTATAAGAAATTTATACCATCAATCTATTTATACCATCAAATTTACCCCATTTATACACATCTAATAATATATTATAGAGTTTGACTGGAGGAAAGAATCAGAGCGTCTGCAGCTAGACGAATTATTATTACAAATTGCCGCTATTTATAGTACAAAAAATCCTACATTTATAGCTTTATAAAAAAATAAATTGTCGAGAACAAAGTTCTTTTAATTAAATGTTGATTTACCTGAGTGACACGAGTCAAATGTCAGCAACAGTTGAGATGTGATAAATATCTAATTTTGTTTTAATTTTTTTATTATGAAATCATACAACATTATCATGTTAATTAAATACGAGTCATTGCATAGTGTATACAAAGTTGTTTATAAGGAGAGGTGTTATTGTTCACGGGGTTTGGAGCGGAATTTTTTGGCACTTTAATTCATATCATACCAAAAATAGGTAAATCTTATTATTTGTTTAAATTTTCATTTCATAACTATTAAATTTTCATAAAACACAGCGTCATAGGTACTTCACACGTCTATATTATTTATATTTTGTAATAAAAGTATCAAATGTTTGTCATTTTTTGAGATTTTTAATTAATTTTGCCAAAATCGTAATAAATTACTTTAATTCAGATAGATAGGGATAAAGAAACAAAAAACAAATCCTTATTAAGCCTACTCATAGCCCAGTCGATAGAACTTCGGCCTCACACACACGTAGGGTCCAGGGTTCGAGTCTCCTAGAGCCCAGGTGAATGGCATAGCAACACACTTTAACAGGAAACCCACCTAAGGTTCCCCATGACACAAAACCCACCTAAGGTTCCCCCATGACACAAAACCCACCTAGGTTCCCCCATGACACAAAACCCACCTAAGGTTCCCCCATGACACAAAACCCACCTAAGGTTCCCCCATGACACAAAACCCACCTAAGGTTCCCCCCATGACACAAAACCCACCTAAGGTTCCCCCATGACACAAAACCCACCTAAGGTTCCCCCCATGACACAAATCCCCCTAAGGTTCCCCCATGACACAAAACCCACCTAAGGTTCCCCATGACACAAAACCCACCTAAGGTTCCCCATGACACAAAACCCACCTAAGGTTCCCCATGACACAAAACCCACCTAAGGTTCCCCATGACACAAAACCCACCTAAGGTTCCCCCATGACACAAAACCCACCTAAGGTTCCCCCATGACACAAAACCCACCTAAGGTTCCCCCATGACACAAAACCCACCTAAGGTTCCCCCATAACACAAAACCCACCTAAGGTTCCCCCATGACACAAAACCCACCTAAGGTTCCCCCGTGACACAAAACCCACCTAAGGTTCCCCCATGACACAAAACCACCTAAGGTTCCCCCATGACACAAAACCCACCTAAGGTTCCCCCATGACACAAAACCCACCTAAGGTTCCCCCATGACACAAAACCCACCTAAGGTTCCCCCATGACACAAAACCCACCTAAGGTTCCCCCATGACACAAAACAAGGTTCCCCCATGACACAAAACAACGAGAGAAAATATCCGTGGATAAAATAGTTGCCCAAGAGAGAAAGTATCCAAGATATCTACACTAAAGTTCTGGACACAACTCTCCTTACATCAGGACCTTGAGCGACGCCCGGCCTCTGAGACACGCAAGAAAATTTGTGAAGGCAAACTTTCCGCCTCTGAGATGACTACCAAGTTCTCCGATGCTCTTGATCTTGTTCTCTGACATTTGCTGAGGAGATATGGCTTTAGCCGGATGGCTAGAGTGTATACAAATTCTTGCACATCAACATAAATCATTGACGACTGGAGGTAATGGAATTAGGCTCCAAGGAACAGATAAGTCTGTGAAAAGCTGTGGTGAAAGTTCAGGTCAGGAAGGTAACCCTACACCCTTGTAGAGCCTGCAAGTCTTATAGGGACATAATATAATACTCGAAGGAATATATATATATATATAAAACTATATCCGTTCATTGCTATTCCTGATAACTCGGCATCAACAAGACGCTAAGAATAATATACCTCCCTGGGTAAAGAGCTGGGTCCCAGCTCTGTACTTGTGGCAGGAGGGGGGGGTCCCAGCTCTGTACTCGTGGCAGGAGGGGGGGGTCCCAGCTCTGTACTTGTGGCAGGAGGGGGGGGGTCCCAGCTCTGTACTCGTGGCAGGAGGGGGGGGGGGGTCCCAGCTCTGTACTCGTGGCAGGAGGGGGGGGGTCCCAGCTCTGTACTCGTGGCAGGAGGGGGGGGGTCCCAGCTCTGTACTCGTGGCAGGAGGGGGGGGGGTCCCAGCTCTGTACTCGTGGCAGGAGGGGGGGGGGGTCCCAGCTCTGTACTTGTGGCAGGAGGGGGGGGGTCCCAGCTCTGTACTCGTGGCAGGAGGGGGGGGGTCCCAGCTCTGTACTTGTGGCAGGAGGGGGGGGGTCCCAGCTCTGTACTCGTGGCAGGAGGGGGGGGGGGTCCCAGCTCTGTACTTGTGGCAGGAGGGGGGGGTCCCAGCTCTGTACTCGTGGCAGGAGGGGGGGGGTCCCAGCTCTGTACTCGTGGCAGGAGGGGGGGGTCCCAGCTCTGTACTTGTGGCAGGAGGGGGGGGGTCCCAGCTCTGTACTCGTGGCAGGAGGGGGGGGGTCCCAGCTCTGTACTTGTGGCAGGAGGGGGGGGGTCCCAGCTCTGTACTTGTGGCAGGAGGGGGGGGGTCCCAGCTCTGTACTTGTGGCAGGAGGGGGGGGTCCCAGCTCTGTACTCGTGGCAGGAGGGGGAGGTCCCAGCTCTGTACTCGTGGCAGGAGGGGGGGGGTCCCAGCTCTGTACTTGTGGCAGGAGGGGGGGGGTCCCAGCTCTGTACTTGTGGCAGGAGGGGGGGGTCCCAGCTCTGTACTTGTGGCAGGAGGGGGGGGGGTCCCAGCTCTGTACTTGTGGCAGGAGGGGGGGGGGTCCCAGCTCTGTACTTGTGGCAGGAGGGGGGGGTCCCAGCTCTGTACTTGTGGCAGGAGGGGGGGGGTCCCAGCTCTGTACTCGTGGCAGGAGGGGGGGGTCCCAGCTCTGTACTCGTGGCAGGAGGGGGGGGGGTCCCAGCTCTGTACTCGTGGCAGGAGGGGGGGGGGTCCCAGCTCTGTACTCGTGGCAGGAGGGGGGGGGGTCCCAGCTCTGTACTCGTGGCAGGAGGGGGGGGGGGTCCCAGCTCTGTACTCGTGGCAGGAGGGGGGGGGTCCCAGCTCTGTACTCGTGGCAGGAGGGGGGGGGTCCCAGCTCTGTACTCGTGGCAGGAGGGGGGGGGGGGTCCCAGCTCTGTACTCGTGGCAGGAGGGGGGGGGTCCCAGCTCTGTACTCGTGGCAGGAGGGGGGGGGTCCCAGCTCTGTACTCGTGGCAGGAGGGGGGGGGTCCCAGCTCTGTACTCGTGGCAGGAGGGGGGGGGTCCCAGCTCTGTACTCGTGGCAGGAGGGGGGGGTCCCAGCTCTGTACTCGTGGCAGGAGGGGGGGGTCCCAGCTCTGTACTCGTGGCAGGAGGGGGGGGGGTCCCAGCTCTGTACTCGTGGCAGGAGGGGGGGGGCCCCAGCTCTGTACTCGTGGCAGGAGGGGGGGTCCCAGTTCTGTACTCGTGGCAGGAGGGGGGGGGTCCCAGCTCTGTACTCGTGGCAGGAGGGGGGGGGTCCCAGCTCTGTACTCGTGGCAGGAGGGGGCCCCCCAGCTCTGTACTCGTGGCAGGAGGGGGGCCCCCCAGCTCTGTACTCGTGGCAGGAGCGGGCCCCCCAGCTCTGTACTCGTGGCAGGAGGGGGCCCCCCAGCTCTGTACTCGTGGCAGGAGGGGGGCCCCCCAGCTCTGTACTCGTGGCAGGAGGGGGGCCCACCCAGCTCTGTACTCGTGGCAGGAGGGGGGCCGGCCCCCAGCTCTGTACTCGTGGCAGGAGGGGGGGCCGGCCCCCAGCTCTGTACTCGTGGCAGGAGGGGGGCCCCCCAGCTCTGTACTCGTGGCAGGAGGGGGGGCCGGCCCCCAGCTCTGTACTCGTGGCAGGAGGGGGGGCCGGCCCCCAGCTCTGAACTCGTGGCAGGAGGGGTCCCCCACCTCTGTATTCGTGGCAGGAGGGGCCCCCCCAGCTCTGTACTCGTGGCAGGAGGGGGCCCCCCCAGCACTGTACTCGTGGCAGGAGGGGGCCCCCCAGCTCTGTACTCGTGGCAGGAGGGGGCCCTCCCAGCTCTGTACTCGTGGCAGGAGGGGGCCCCCCAGCTCTGTACTCGTGGCAGAAGGGAACCCCTCCCAGCTCTGTACTCGTGGCAGGAGGGGGGCCCCCCAGCTCTGTACTCGTGGCAGGAGGGGGCCCCTCCCAGCTCTGTACTCGTGGCAGGAGGGGGCCCCCCAGCTCTGTACTCGTGGCAGGAGGGGGCCCCCCAGCTCTGTACTCGTGGCAGGAGGGGGCCATCCCAGCTCTGTACTCGTGGCAGGAGGGGGCCCTCCCAGCTCTGTACTCGTGGCAGGAGGGGGCCCTCCCAGCTCTGTACTCGTGGCAGGAGGGGGGCCCCCCCAGCTCTGTACTCGTGGCAGGAAGGGCCCCCCCCCAACTCTGTACTCGTGGCAGGGGGGGTCCCAGCTCTGTACTCGTGGCAGGAGGGGGCCCCCTCCAGATCTGTACTCGTGGCAGGAGGGGGCCCCCCCAGCTCTGTACTCGTGGCAGGAGGGGCCCCCCAGCTCTGTACTCGTGGCATGAGGGCCCCCCCAGCTCTGTACTCGTGGCAGGGGGGGTCCCAGCTCTGTACTCGTGGAAGGAGAGGGTCCCAGCTCTGTACTCGTGGCAGGGGGGGTCCCAGCTCTGTACTCGTGGCAGGGGGGGGGGGTCCCAGCTCTGTACTCGTGGCAGGGGGGGTCCCAGCTCTGTACTCGTGGCAGAGGGGGTCCCAGCTCTGTACTCGTGGCAGGAGGGGTCCCAGCTCTGTACTCGTGGCAGGGGGGGTCCCAGCTCTGTACTCGTGGCAGGGGGGGTCCCAGCTCTGTACTTGTGGAAGGGGGGTCCCAGCTCTGTACTCGTGGCAGGGGGGTCCCAGCTCTGTACTCGTGGCAGGGCGGGTCCCAGCTCTGTACTCGTGGCAGGGGGGGTCCCAGCTCTGTACTCGTGGCAGGGGGGTTCCCAGCTCTGTACTCGTGGCAGGGGGGGTCCCAGTTCTGTACTCGTGGCAGGGGGGGTCCCAGTTCTGTACTCGTGGCAGGGGGTCCCAGCTCTGTACTCGTGGCAGGGGGTCCCAGCTCTGTACTCGTGGCAGGGGGGGTCCCAGCTCTGTACTCGTGGCAGGGGGGTCCCAGCTCTGTACTCGTGGCAGGGGGGTTCCCAGCTCTGTACTCGTGGCAGGGGGGGTCCCAGCTCTGTACTCGTGGCAGGGGGGTCTCAGCTCTGTACTCGTGGCAGGGGGGGTCCCAGCTCTGTACTCGTGGCAGGGGGGGTCCCAGCTCTGTACTCGTGGCAGGGGGGGTCCCAGCTCTGTACTCGTGGCCGGGGGGGTCCCAGCTCTGTACTCGTGGCCGGGGGGGTCCCAGCTCTGTACTCGTGGCAGGGGGGGTCCCAGCTCTGTACTCGTGGCAGGGGGGGTCCCAGCTCTGTACTCGTGGCAGGGGGGGTCCCAGCTCTGTACTCGTGGCAGGGGGGTTCCCAGCTCTGTACTCGTGGCAGGGGGGTCCCAGTTCTGTACTCGTGGCAGGGGGGTCCCAGCTCTGTACTCGTGGCAGGGGGTCCCAGCTCTGTACTCGTGGCAGGGGGGGTCCCAGCTCTGTACTCGTGGCAGGGGGGGTCCCAGCTCTGTACTCGTGGCAGGGGGGTCCCAGCTCTGTACTCGTGGCAGGGGGGGTCCCAGCTCTGTACTCGTGGCAGGGGGGGTCCCAGCTCTGTACTCGTGGCAGGGGGGGTCCCAGCTCTGTACTCGTGGCAGGGGGGTCCCAGCTCTGTACTCGTGGCAGGGGGGGGTCCCAGCTCTGTACTCGTGGCAGGGGGGGTCCCAGCTCTGTACTCGTGTCAGGGGGGTTCCCATCTCTGTACTCGTGGCAGGGGGGGTCCCAGCTCTGTACTCGTGGCAGGGGGGGGTCCCAGTTCTGTACTCGTGGCAGGGGGTCCCAGCTCTGTACTCGTGGCAGGGGGTCCCAGCTCTGTACTCGTGGCAGGGGGGTCCCAGCTCTGTACTCGCGGCAGGGGGGGTCCCAGCTCTGTACTCGTGGCAGGGGGGGTCCCAGCTCTGTACTCGTGGCAGGGGGGTCTCAGCTCTGTACTCGTGGCAGGGGGGGGTCCAGCTCTGTACTCGTGGCAGGGGGGGGTCCCAGCTCTGTACTCGTGGCAGGGGGGTTCCCAGCTCTGTACTCGTGGCAGGGGGGGTCCCAGCTCTGTACTCGTGGCAGGGGGGGTCCCAGCTCTGTACTCGTGGCAGGGGGTCCCAGTTCTGTACTCGTGGCAGGGGGTCCCAGCTCTGTACTCGTGGCAGGGGGTCCCAGCCCTGTACCTGTGGCAGGGGGTCCCAGCCCTGTACCTGTGGCAGGGGATCCCTGCACTGTACTTGTGGCAGGGGGGTCCCAGCTCTGACTCTCTTGTGTCTTGTCCTCTCCTCGG
Organism: Procambarus clarkii; assembly: GCF_020424385.1. Classification (NCBI taxonomy): domain Eukaryota; kingdom Metazoa; phylum Arthropoda; class Malacostraca; order Decapoda; family Cambaridae; genus Procambarus; species Procambarus clarkii. The sequence goes on along the minus strand of NW_025565373.1, from coordinate 28,614 downwards.
CAACTAACTCTCTCCTCAGCAACTAACACTCTCCTCAGCAACTAACCCTCTCCTCAGCAACTAGCCATCTCCTCAGCAACTAACCCTCTCCTCAGCAACTAGCCCTCTCCTCAGCAACTTGCCCTCTCCTCAGCAACTAGCCATCTCCTCAGCAACTAGCCCTCTCCTCAGCAACTAACCCTCTCCTCAGCAACTAACCCTCTCCTCAGCAACTAGCCCTCTCCTCAGCAACTAGCCATCTCCTCAGCAACTAGCCCTCTCCTCAGCAACTAACCCTCTCAGCAACTAACCCTCTCCTCAGCAACTAACCCTCTCCTCAGCAACTAACCCTCTCCTCAGCAACTAACCCTCTCCTCAGCAACTAGCCATCTCCTCAGCAACTAACCCTCTCCTCAGCAACTAGCACTCTCCTCAGCAACTAGCACTCTGCTTAGCAACTAGCCATCTCCTCAGCAACTAACCCTCTCCTCAGCAACTAACCCTCTCCTCAGCAACTAACCCTCTCCTCAGCAACTAGCCCTCTCCTCAGCAACTAACCCTCTCCTCAGCAACTAAACCCTCTCCTCAGCAACTAGCACTCTCCTCAGCAACTAGCCCTCTCTTCAGCAACTAGCCATCTCCTCAGCAACTAACCCTCTCCTCAGCAACTAGCCATCTCCTCAGCAACTAACCCTCTCCTCAGCAACTAACCCTCTCCTCAGCAACTAGCCATCTCCTCAGCAACTAGCCATCTCCTCAGCAACTACCCATCTTCTCAGCAACTAGCACTCTCCTCAGCAACTAGCACTCTCCTCAGCAACTAGCACTCTCCTCAGCAACTAACCCTTTCCTCAGCAACTAGCCCTCTCCTCAGCAACTAGCCCTCTCCTCAGCAACTAGCCCTCTCCTCAGCAACTAGCCTTCTCCTCAGCAACTAACCCTCTCCTCAGCAACTCTCCTCAGCAACTAGCCTTCTCCTCAGCAACTAACCCTCTCCTCAGCAACTAACCCTCTCCTCAGCAACTAACCCTCTCCTCAGCAACTAGCCCTCTCCTCAGCAACTAACCCTCTCCTCAGCAACTCTCCTCAGCAACTAGCCCTCTCCTCAGCAACTAACCCTCTCCTCAGCAACTAACCCTCTCCTCAGCAACTAACCCTCTCCTCAGCAACTAACCCTCTCCTCAGCAACTAACCCTCTCCTCAGCAACTAACCCTCTCCTCAGCAACTAGCCATCTCCACAGCAACTAACCCTCTCCTCAGCAACTAGCACTCTCCTCAGCAACTAGCACTCTCCTCAGCAACTAGCCATCTCCTCAGCAACTAACCCTCTCCTCAGCAACTAGCCCTCTCCTCAGCAACTAACCCTCTCCTCAGCAACTAACCCTCTACTCAGCAACTAGCACTCTCCTCAGCAACTAACCCTCTCCTCAGCAACTAACCCTCTCCTCTCAGCAACTAACACTCTCCTCAGCAACTAACCCTCAGCAACTAGCCATCTCCTCAGCAACTAGCCATCTCCTCAGCAACTAACCATCTCCTCAGCAACTAGCCATCTCCTCAGCAACTAACCCTCTCCTCAGCAACTAACCCTCTCCTCAGCAACTAGCCATCTCCTCAGCAACTAGCCATCTCCTCAGCAACTACCCATCTTCTCAGCAACTAGCACTCTCCTCAGCAACTAGCACTCTCCTCAGCAACTAGCACTCTCCTCAGCAACTAACCCTCTCCTCAGCAACTAGCCCTCTCCTCAGCAACTAGCCCTCTCCTCAGCAACTAGCCCTCTCCTCAGCAACTAGCCCTCTCCTCAGCAACTAGCCCTCTCCTCAGCAACTAACACTCTCCTCAGCAACTAACACTCTCCTCAGCAACTAGCCCTCTCCTCAGCAACTAACCCTCTCCTCAGCAACTAGCCCTCTCCTCAGCAACTAACACTCTCCTCAGCAACTAACCCTCTCCTCAGCAACTAGCCATCTCCTCAGCAACTAGCCATCTCCTCAGCAACTAACCCTCTCCTCAGCAACTAGCCATCTCCTCAGCAACTAACCCTCTCCTCAGCAACTAACACTCTCCTCAGCAACTAGCCCTCTCCTCAGCAACTACCCATCTTCTCAGCAACTAGCACTCTCCTCAGCAACTAGCACTCTCCTCAGCAACTAGCACTCTCCTCAGCAACTAACACTCTCCTCAGCAACTAGCCCTCTCCTCAGCAACTAGCCCTCTCCTCAGCAACTAGCCCTCTCCTCAGCAACTAGCCCTCTCCTCAGCAACTAGCCCTATCCTCAGCAACTAGCCCTCTCCTCAGCAACTAACCATCACCAGTAAACAGTTTGGTGGAAGTTGAAGCTGGGAGAATGTGTCGTAAGTTATTAAGGGTTGTTCCACATTAAGAAAGTATTAGGGAGGTACTGGAGACAAATGCTCTCTCATTTTCCTGGGCAAGTTTGGTGGTGAAGCGTCCTAATTATTATTAATTCAAGTATTTAAAGGGGATGCGTGTCAGTGATACGGGTCTGTAGTTAAGTGCCTCCTCCCTATCTACTTTTTTGAAAATTGGTGCCACATTTGCCTTCTTCCAGCAACTGGGTAACTCTGTCATAAGGGACTCATTAAAGATCATTACCAGAGGCACACTGAGGGCCTGTGCTGCCTCTTTTAGTATCCACGGTGATACTTTGTCTGGTCCAACTGCTTTAGTTGCATCCAGAGTTATCAACTGTTTCATTACTTCCTCTGCTGTCCCCTCTATATCTGATAGTCTTTCATCTAGGGTAATCTCTTCTAACAATGGGAGCTGCTCAGGCTCGGTTGTGAACACTTCATGGAAACTGGCATTCAGTGCCTCGCAGAATTCCGTGTCACTTTCTGTATATGCCCCCTCTGTTTCCTTAGTCTTGTCACTTGGTCATTCACTGACATCTTCCTTCTTATATTAAGTGTGTACCTGCCATCTTGATGGACAGGGTTCAAGTCTCCTGGTGGGTGTTGTGTCTAAACGTTTTATACTTCAAACTTGTGGCTTAAGCAAGTCAGTGCATTATGCATGGACACTGTCTTCTCTCATATAATAGAACTTGAACAGAACAAAAAACGTTAGTGATCCCTCACTGTCTCTAGCCTTGGAGGGGGGGGGGGGGGTATCTGGGGGTTAAATACCTCGGAACTCCCACCTCTTTTAGGCTCTGAGTATGGTGTAGTGGATTTAAGTGTGTACCTGCAATCTTGATGGCCAGGGTTCTAGTCTCCTGGTGGGTGTTGTGTCTAAACGTTTTATACTTTAAACTTGTAGTTTAAGCAAGTCAGTATATATATAATATATATATGTGTGTGTGTGTGTGTGTGTGTGTGTGTGTGTGTGTGTGTGTGTGTGTGTGTGTGTGTGTGTGTGTGTGTGTGTGTGTGTGTGTGTATGTGTGTGTGTGTGTTAAAGGTTAAGAGTGTGGAGGCAGCCGTGGAGAAGGGGGTAGAGGTGTAGGCAGAGCAGAACAATATATGACACAGACAAACACACAATATTGGTATCCAGCCAAACTCCTAAACCTGGAGGGTAATGACAGTGTTACAATGGTCAGCCGCCCATGGCGAGGCCGTAACTCCACACTACATGTCTAATTGGACCATTGATCTTACAAGTTATGTGTACGTCTAGTAATAATTTGCACCCTTGTTAAACCAGGATATTGACCCCCCGAGGTCAACTATGTTAACATATATACCTGCCTTAACCCCTGGTCGTAAAGGTTCTCCTTGTATGACTTTAATGGCAGGAGCTCAGTTTCCTTCTTGAAAACATTTTAGATTTATTTATCTGGTTAAATCCACTACCCATCCCTAGAAGGATGGGCAGCTATCACAATGAAGAAGAAAGAGGTAAGTCGAACAGCAGTTCTGGTTAAAACAGTCTAATAGGGGGATACAAGTGTTATGTTAGTTGACTCTTTAGAGGTTTCATGAGGGTTATGTTGAAGAGTCATAAAAAGAAAGGTGAAACGTCATGTAACCTCCGAAGAGTCAACTAACACAACACTTGTATCCCTTATTAGACTCTTTTATAAAAATTTCTTTTCCATGCCTGATAAAACAGAGGAAAGTGTCCTGAAAGATTTATTAATAGGAACGTTATCCCCTACAGACAAAAATCAGAAAATACAATTGATAATTTACTTCAAAAACAAAAAAAACGGCCAACCTACTCATGAACAACTCACCAGACACCAAACAGAATGCCTTGAAGGAAATCAACGTCGTCTATGCCTTCACATGCCCACTTGGGGACTGTAAGGCCCAAAGAACTCAGTATATAGGCAAGACAACAACGTCTCTTTCTAGGCGATTAACAATGCACAAACAACAGGGCTCCATCAGGGAACATATAATCTTTTCTCACAACTAGACTATCACCAGATAAATCTTAACAAGCAACACAGAAATCATCGATAGATACGGCGATAGCAGGAGACTCGACATCAGCAAGGCACTACACATCAAAAAGACGAACAATATCAAAAGTATCCGAGTCACCAAGAATACTATCGAGAGACAAGCGACCACGGGGGACGGTCGAAAAACAAGATACACGCTCGTCCCGGAAGTCAGGACATTCAACAAGGATATGCACGACTGTAAGAGGGACCATACAATTAGGACAATAAGGAGCAGGGCGGTGCTCCATCAAGTGACCATGAGTTAAGCGAGTATGGCCAATACGCAACCTCGCCAGAGCCGTTTCCCTACGCGGTTATGGTGGTAGGAGGACGGCCACGAGGACACACAACTTTTAAGAGAACGTAGTTTGTTACCAGTAACAGACGACCAACAAGCCTGCCAACGGGTAATTATGGAGGAATGGATAACCGGGTAAAGTCAGAATAAGGAATACCTTTATTAGAGATGGGTCAAGAGCGGACAGCCTCCCTGGCGGCAGCATCCGCACGCTCATTTAAAGAGACACCAATATGGCTGGGAACCCAACAAAACTCAACTGACTTAAATTTACTGTGAACAAGAAACAGCCAATGCTGGATCTCGACAACCACTGGATGAACCGGATTAAAGAACCGTGTGTACCGACCTGACCCGACCCGAGAACCATGAGGGCACTACTAGAGTCAACAACAACTACAAAGGAAGATTGACAACGAGAGAGCAGGAGACGAAGAGCATAGAGAACAGCATAAAGCTCCGCTGTGAAGATGCTAGTCTCCGGAGGTAAGCGGCACATAAGTGCGATCAGGAAAAACACCAGTAGCCAACACCGTCTGCAGACTTAGACCCATCAGTGAAGATGGAAACGGAGCGGGAGAGTGAGAGGAAAAGTGCTCAAGGAAAAGGCGTTTTAGAATCGTTGGAGGGGTAAAGCTTTAGGGATGCGGGTCAAGGACATACAAAACTGCGGAAGGGGGGACTCTCCATGGGGGCAAAGAAGGAACAACACGAGGAGAAATATTAGAAATACGAACGGAAAGAGAATCCGGTAAGCAAGATAACGGACAGAAAGAGGGAGGCGGTAAAGAGGAACAGGAACCGCAGGAGGGGTAAAAGTTAAAGCACGACAGAGGCAAGAGGAAGGATGTTGAAAGGACCGCGCTTGATAATGAAGACAATAACGATCACGGCGGTCCTGGAGAGATAGGAAGCAGTGTCAAGATACAAGCTGAGGACGGGAGTCAAACGAAAGGCACCAGAACTGAGGAGCAACCCAGTATGGTGCAAGCATCAAGATGGCGAAGAGTGCAAGGAGAAGCAGACGAGTAAGCAGGACAACCATAATCGAGCTTAGACAGGACGAGAGAGGAATGTAAAGCAAGGAGAGTGCGCCTATCCGATCCCTAGAAGTATGGGACAATACCCGAAGGAGGGTAAGGGCCTTAGAGCACTCAACACGGAGGTAAGAGATATGGGGAGATCAAGACAAACGAGTGTCAAAGAATAACCCCAAAAGCTTCGCGGAATCTTTGTACTCAAGGGGATGACCATAAAGTAACAAAGAGGGACGAAGAACGACCCGTTTCCGAGTAAAAGTCATGGCACAAGTCTTATTAGTAGATCTTATCATCGTAGATGATAAGTAGATCTTATTAGTAGATCTTATCTTCTTATTAGTAAGAAGTCTTATCATCGGTGGCCCAAGACGACATGGCATCAATCACAAGTTAAAGTCCGCATTGAAGGAGAGGCGAATCATCACACTGACACCAAAGGGTAAGATCATCGACATAGAGAGTGGAGAAGACGCCTGAAGGAAGAGAGGAAAGAAGACCATTGAGGGTAACCAGAAAAAGAGTAGTGCTCAGAACACTACCCTGGGGCACACCTTCGTATTGCTGAGAAGAGGCAGAGAGCGCGGTACCAAGGCGCACCCGAAAGGAACGACGAGAGAGGAAACTGTGGAGAAAGAGAGGGAGATGACCACGAAGGCCAAAAGAATGAAGCTGGGATAGAATATGATATCGCCAAGTGGTGTCGTACGCTTTTTCAGGTCAAAAAGAACGTCAACAACGGAGGTCTTCGCAGCAAAAGCAGTACGAATATAGACCTCCAAGTTCACCAGGACATCTGTTGTGCTGTGGCACTTGCGGAAACCAAATTGAGAAGGGGAGAGGAGGCGATGGTGTTCCAGGAACCACATCAGACGAACGTTAACCATACGTTCAAAGAGTTTGCAGACACAACTTGTGAGGGCAATAGGGCGAAAGTCCTTAGGAGATGTTCCCAGAGACCCTGGCTTGCGAACAGGGAGGACAACGGCATTGAGCCAGTCCTCAGGGACTGACGACGACTCCCAGATCCGATTATACAGACTCAGTAAATACCGAGACGTGCACGGAGGGATATGGCGAAGCATCTCATAATGAATACATTCGGAGCCCGCCACTGTAGAACCGCAGAGGGCCAGGGCAGAAACGAAGTTCAGAGAGAGAGAAGGGATCGTTATAGGGAAGTCGAAGACGAGTGCAGAAATCTAAAGGACGAGACTCAAGGACAGGTTTACGAATAAGGAAAGATTGGGGAAGATGAAGACCAGAGCTAACAGAAGAAAAGTGGGAACCCAGTTCGGTAGCGACCTGCAACGGGTCCGCCACAAGAGTACCACGGAGGTGAAGGACCGGTGAAACATCGGGAACGAACTTACCTGCTATCTTGCAGATACGCTTCCAGATCTGTGGCAGAGGAGTTTTGGACGTAATGGTGGAGCCATAAGATGCCCAACATTCACATTTAAACATACGGATGGTCCTATGGGCCACCGCACTCACCTTCCAAAAGAAAAAAAAAGAATCGGCTGTCTACCGACGGCGGTGTCTCTTCCAGGCTGCACTTACAGCGGACAGCCCAAACACAGTCTTGATTCCACCAGGGAACGCACTTTCGTGGACCTAGAGAGGAAGAGCGAGGAATAGAGCGGAGGGCAGCGTCGAAGACAGTGTCATGAAAAAGGAGGAGAGAGCGATGGAGAGGCAGAAGGGAGAGGTCAGAGAGAGAGCAGCACTGAGGGTAAAGAGGTTCCACCTAGGGAAAGAGAGGGGAGGGCGAAAAGAGAAAAAGGGAACAAGGATGGGGAAACGGTCACTGCCATGGAGGTCATCAAGAACCTGCCACGTGAAATCTAAGAAAAGAGACGACGAGCAAAGAGAAAGATCAAGACAGGAAAGGGTGCGATTCCGAGAGTCCAAATGAGTGGGCTCACCAGAATTCAAACGAGACGGAAGAAGAGAGGATAAACGGCTCAAGATGGCGACCCGGGTGTTCGTCAGAACATCACCCCAAAGGAATGACGACAATTGAAATCACCCAGCAGGAGCACAAGCTTCGGCAAGGAGTCCAGTAGGTGTTTCAGATCAGGAAGAGAAAGCGGGACACTCAAGGGGAGATAAATGGAACAAACAGTGTACCATTTCCCCACAAAGATACGAGCAGCAGAATAATGGAAAGGCGAAGGAAAAAGTAAGGGGACAAAGGGAACATCAGAGCGAATCAAGAGAGCAGAAGAGTTAGGAGCCCCAGCAACAGCTGGGGGAGGGGGGGAGAGAAAGGAATAGCCACGAAAGCGATCAGGACGAGCACCAAGCATCGGCTCCTGGAGACAAACACAAAGGGGCGAAAATCGCGAATTCAGAAGTGGGAGTTCAAGGAAATTGCGTAATAACCCGAACGTTCCATTGAAGAATAGACATCGACGAGAAGATAAAGGACAATAACAGAGACCAAGGAAGAAACAAAGGCAAAAGAGCAACATAGCACGTTAAAGATCAGGGTTGGGATCAGGGTCAGCAAAATCAGGGTTAGGGGCATGGGTAAACTGAGCAAAGACGGAGGGAAGAAAGCGGGAGAACAGACCAGAGGTGGACAGGCGGGGTCTGGAGGAGGAGGTAACCGAGAGGAGCAGGCAAGGACAGCAGCAGGAAGAGGGCAAGCAGAAAGAGGGGAACGCACCTCAGCAAGGGCAGCAACCGAGAGGGAAGAGGGGGCAAAAGAAACCTCCATAGCAGGAATAGGGGGCGCAACCACCGAAATGGAAGGAGAAGGGGCGATAGAGTCAGAAGTAGGGGCCGAGGAAAAAAGCGAAGCCTTCTTACCCGCCGGGGAGGAGGAAGGAGAGGAGCCAGGCTTACGCTTCTGACTTAAAGAGACCGGTGTCCTAGCAACTACGTACGGGCAACGGATTCTAGCGTCTGAACAGGAGAAGCTGAACGAGAGCACACACGACGGCCGTTTGGAGAGCGATGGACATCAGCCCACACTGACAGGCGGCGGGGAGAGTCAATAGATGGAGAAGGACGGGAAGGAGGATCGGAGGAAGACGAGGAAGAAGACACAGGAGACATGACAAACCGGGCAGAAAGAAGGGGAACCCAGACAGAGGATCAGGAGAGGGACCCTTCGGGACAGAACTCAAAGGAACAGAGGAGGGGGCAGTGGGCGTTTCAGGGTCCAAGGCCTGGAAACGGTTGCGAGTCTGAGGAAGGTGGGAAGGATGAGGTGAGGAAGAGTGCAACACGTGAGCATAAGAGACGTTAGCATAAGGCGGGAGCCGGCAAACCTGGCGCCTCGCCTCAGGAAAAGATAAACGCTCCCGGTGCTTCAATTTGAGGACGGCTGCCTCAAGCTTGTAATGGATACAGGCACGAGAGAAGGTAGGATGGGCCTCACCGCAGTTGAGGCAGCGAACCTGGGTAGAAGTGCACTCTTACTTAGAGTGGCCTTCGCCCCCAAACAAAGGACAGAGAGAGACAGTCCCAGAGCAGCGGAAGGCACCATGCCCAAACGTCCAGCACTTGTTACAAAGCCTAGGAGAAGGAATGTACTCCTGGACAGAGCACCTGGCACCAGCAAGAATGACAGAGGGCAGAAGGGTCCTACCATCAAAAGTAATCTTCACAATCCGAAGGAACTGATGGCGACGATCACGAGGGGGACGAATAAGCGTGTCTATCTGGCGGACAGAATGGCCCTGGGCCTCAAGTATATGCTGGATATCATCGTGGCAGTCCTGCAGATTCCGAACACCGGTTGCAACATGGGGCGGAAGGCGAATAGTGCCAACACTGGCATTAAACGAGCATTCTTGGAGACCAGAGCAGGGGTCTCGCCAAGGCAGGGTAAAGCAGCCAAGTGGGAGGCCGCATCCTGAGAAGGAACAGCAACAACACGTGTACCGAGACGAGTGGGGTTGAAGGTGACAGAGGCATCCACGGAATCAACAAGGTGCCTATGAAGGGAAAAATCGTCAGGAGGCGCAGAATCAAGAGGGAGGAGATCAAAGTATTTGGCCCACAAAGTGGGACCAAACAAGGCCTGATAAGCATCAGAAAGGGAAGGAATCGAGCGAGTACGGCCGTGTCGAGGACGGCGTTGAGAACCCCCAGAGAGAGAGGGGTTAAAAGGCGCAGTAGTCACAACTAGAGACTGAGCCGTGCCAGGGGACGAGGTAGTCACCAGTGGGGGCTTGGGGCTCGACCCAACCACAGAGGAGGGAGGGGAACCGAGGGGAGTAGTCAGAGAGGCCAAAGGAGGAGCAAGGTCAGGGCCCAATGCAGCAGGGGCTACAGAGCCTGGTCTTCCAATACAGTCAGACTTGGGGGCTTGGTCGCCCACCCCACGAGCCTGAGAGGGTACAAGAGGGACATTCAACAACATAGACACGAAAAGAAACAATTTCACTCACGAATGTGCCCCCACACCCACCATGGAGCCACAATTAGAGGTAGGACACCAAACAAGAACCTATCGCCGATCAAGCCAGGGGCCCCCTAGGGGTGCGTCGTGAGTATACGCCCCACAAACGCCAGCTTAAGAACCGTCAGTCCGTCGAGATCGGGTTCAGTGACGAAAGGGGATTGGCAATAAAAGGTTCCCCTCGCTCAAAACGTTGGGTACTGCAGTTCTACGGGTGTAAGAGTATGCCTCCTCAAGCACCCGGGCATCAAAATAGAAGAAGCCCAAAGGAATAACCAAAACAAGCAAAAGGTCGGCAGGAAACGACAAGCAAATAGGAGAAGAGGGGGAAGAAAAGCGAAACAGAAGGAAAAGGAAAAGTTGTCCAGCACAATTAGAGAGGATAGCAGCAGGAGCACAAGGCTACAAAAGGACAGAGGACTGTCCCAAGGAGCATCACACTCCGGCAGCTGTCCACTAAGCCCCCCTCACAGCATCAACAGGCTGAATAGGGAGGGGGGGTTGATTGCAAGCTTGCGTCACCAGTGGGCACTACTTTGTTCAGTGTCATTAGTCAGTCTGCGACGACGGGATAAGGATACCGTGGGTCCATCAGGCTGTTGAATAGCTGTTCTTTAATGCACCACTGGAGTGACAGTAAAGTAACGTAAACTCTTTGTTGTAGTAGTTCTAGTTTTTTTGTGAATAAATTGTTATATTATAGAAAACGGTCGTTTACATCAAACCTTCCAATATTACTGCCCCACATTTCATGTTCTGCAACGCTTTGCCTACTTATGTTCATATCAAGTCTGTATCTAAAGCTCGAGTTCATTGCACAGCACCACACTTCTATAAATAACGAAGTGAGAATCCATCGGCTACCTTTTATTAGTTTGTTTACTAAGAGGAGCCAGCGACCTAAGTGACAGGTGTTACCCGTGTGGTGTCGCCTGGCGGTTTTCTCCCGCTGTCCTATGATCTTAGGCTTCAAGATTAAATACCTGCCACTGACAGCTCTTGCTGTTTAAGGTCTGCCTCTCTTGCCAGGTAGTTACCATTAACGTAACATCAATAGGAATGAATTCTTTTGATAATTGTCAAAGAAAAAAATCTCACAATAGCAAGTTGTAACAACGTTCTAATACGTCATAAACATGTTAAGCCAAGATGTAACAACTTTATTACAAGTTGTAACAAGCGGGAAATAGAGACGGTTTCGATTTGTGTTTCCAGGGCAGTGTGCAGGTTCAAATCATCATACTGGCTTCTATTGATCTTTTCACTGATTCATCACGTTAATGTGATTTGTTAGTGAATTTAAGTCATTTCAGATTAAATGAAATGTAAAATTTATTAACGAAATTTTGACTTAAACGTCGCTCTACGCTGTGATAGCGTGGATATGTTGTATTAGTCCTTAAGGGGATTCTCACTGCAATTTACAGCCTCACAATTTAAAGTTGCATTTTTTAAAATCAGCAGAGGAGTAAGCAATTGTCGGAAAATCCGACACCATTTAATAATATCATACAGACAGATAATAATTGCTGTGTTGTATAAACAAGTTACCCATAGAAAATGTAACTGTAGTGGAATTTCCGTCTATAGAAAACGGGATATCATTACCACATACTATTATAAATTCACCATCTATTATGGTGGGAATTATTCTTAAATACATTAGTCTTTGGACTTTACCATCATAAAAACATCTCATATAAATTAACTTAATTATCAATATCAAAATAGAGTAAATGTGACCCTTCTATCACTTACTGTCATCTGGACAATGTAGGCCAGTAGCGTCAGTTGTGAGGGAGTGGTCAGCCATTGTTATTGTACTTAAACCAGAGGAAAGGGAGCAATTCGGCTCCTGTTAATTTTACTTGGACGAAGTGTTATGGAAACCAAAGGTGTACCATCATCAACACCCTGTCAACAAATACAAGTTAAGTGTTCTGCCGAAACCCATTTATCTATCATTTATGGCCATTAATGTCATTAGATAGGGTGATCAAGTTAGAGCACGAGATCGCTTCATACTAAAGGTAATTAAGCCAGGTCTTTATGGTTCCTTGTACAGTGTTTTCTCTGATATAGCTGTCATATATTAGGATTCTGGCTTTACAGCTAGCGCCCTTTTGACAGGTCAAGACGAGGAAGCATGCTTTGTGTACCAGTTACTGGGTGATGGAAGCTACCTCACACGAGGGAAAATGTGGTGTCTACATCCTGGTTATATCTGGTGGACTAAGGCCTGCTGTACAATAAGATAAGGAACCTCTTCAATGTGTAGTTAATACTGTAGTTTGATTGGCTGCTTATATATATAAATTTAATATAAACCCCCCCCCTAATGTGTAGAGGATCGATTTGTGAGATTATTGTAGAAATACAGTCCACTTATCATCATACCAATTGCTATCGAAGTATAAAATTAACATAAATATAAATTCTATATAAATTCATATAAATTAAATAAATATAAATCTCACAGGTCGGTTCCCACATTATTTGGTCCTTTGAAACCGAATTATTTGGACCTTCAGAACCGGATTATTTGGTCCTATGAACCCACATTGGTCATCTTAGTACCGGATGAACCAGTTAACCAGTGGATTCATTAAATATACTAGTGCAGTGTGATTTATACAAAGCCAGCAGTCAAAGACGGCGGCGTTGCCTCGAGCGAGTTCACGAGCCCTGCTCAGTTCAGATCAGCCTCATCAGCGGTTTCATGCACACCCACAGATTTGGTGGCGTGTTATTCTGTGAAATGACAGCGCTAATATTGAAGTCAGCCAAATTAGTGGCTGTGTCGCGAGATTGTTCACGGATTTCGTGGTGTTAAATTTCGCGAGAGATTATCTACGAATTTTGTGGACTTTATTTTGCGAGGTCACTAATAATATTTAATACTTCTTGATAATATTAGAAGTTTCATAGAGGCTATTATCAATAATTGTGTATATATTTCTCCAAAATAGAGAATTATTTAATATATATTACACTAGTGATCTCAATATAATATTTACTAATTGCCAACCCACAACGGGGTAGGATATTACCAGGGACTAGTTGAACTATTTATTGTTCATCCTAGTCCCATTATTACCATAGTCAGTTGTACTATATTAAACAACCTAACACCATTAATGAATGGTGCAGACCCTATTTTGGGTGTAATTTTTATCAACTCGAGTTGAGTTGTGTATATATAATAATTTACTTATGATCATTACACCTTTGAGTGATTAATTAGTGTCTATACCATCCTAGGGTGATATAGAAGAGCTAACCTAAAGGTACTTCCAGTGACACTGGTTTATCACTCAAATTATAAGTGTGAATGATTGTATATATATATAATGTGTATTAATTTAAAGTGCTAACCTCTAGTAGAGGTAGGCTTATTGCCTAGTGAGTGCAGAATTTTACCCTAGGCTACCATTAGTACTTGCTCACAATTTATGAGCCAGTGGTGCTCAATTAACAAGTCACCATGACTAATCCACAGAAAGCAAAGCGTGCTTTAATAGCAAGTAAACGTCAACTGACAAGAGATCTCGACCAATATGAACAGTTGTTATATGAGCCTGTAATTAATTATCGTCGGTTGAAAATACCACTGTTACAGATTCAAACCCAATTGCATATATTGAAAGCAAATAGGAAATCTTACCAAAATCAGGTCCACGACGACGACGACATAGTAGTGAAGATGTGGAACCATTCCTGTCTGACCTAGCACAATATGAAGAAGAAACTCAAGGCAGGTTGGAACATTTACACAGGATAATTGAATCAGAACAATTAGCAAGTACATCAAATAAAGTAGATAATGTTATGGATGATCTGGATCTTCTTGAGAATAAATGTCAAGCCAGATTAGATCCTTTAATCAACAAGGATAAAGCTTCACCCACTACAGCTTCACCTAATATTATACCACCAGAAATTAAGCAGTTCTCAGACAATTTATCCAGTCTCTGTGGATTCTGAAAACCCAATACCTGAGGCTACTAAGTTAACATGCCTCCAAGCTAGAGGTGAAGTTGAACCAGTAGTAGAAAATGTAAATGAAAATAGCGACAGCACCAATTTCCCAGTCCAGCTTCCTAGGGATAATGCTGGCAATGAGAAAACTGTCATACATCTAGTACTACAATTGCTGGATTTACCTCAACCTGATCAGACTGCTGACTCATTACAATCCTTCAGCATGGAGTTTGAGTCACTACTAAGAACATTCAGTCTTAAGGTTGATATAACTGCTAGTGAATGGATGACCAAAGTAGTCCTTCAACGAAAATTGTCCAGCGATATACTAGATGAATTATATGCACATCAACATAACACCATCCTGACAGTACAGGACATCACTGAAGGTTTACATTCCATCATAAACAAACGACGAGCAAATGAGAAAGTTAAAGCCGCTTGCAAACCTTCAGAAATAGAAAATAAGAGTCAATTAAAGGGTAAAACAACTTCCCCAAATAAACATCAGTCAATTACTCTAACATCAAGTTGCAGAAAATCTGACAATGCAGCAGAATCCTCCAAGCCTACTGTAACTAGTTCACCCAAACAGGTATCTTCCAAACGTGCAGTAGGCTGGGGAACATGTATGTTCTGCAAAAAGAAACATTCAACATACTGTTGTGCTAATTATCCAACCAGAGACACTCGTATTGAGCGACTCCAGGAATTAGGGAGATGTTCAAGGTGTCTCAAGTCACACAACATAGACTATTGTGATACCCAATTCAACATCTGCAACAGGTGTAGAAGGGGTAGGCACCATGCAGCACTGTGCAAACATACGAAATTAACGTATTCAAGACCCAAGGTGGAAGATAGCATTCCCACCACAGTACAGTACTGCAAGGTGCAACAAATGAAGTGTCCAATCGGCAAAGTCTAAAGGTAATACAACTTTGCCTACTGCCCAAATTACCATCCAGAATAAGAGGGCCAAGGTCCATACCCGTGGGTTGTTTGACCAAGGGTCCCAGAGAACATATGTCACTAAAAAGTTGGCAGATGAACTACAATTAAGGCCTGTAGCCCAGATGTCATTCAATATCTCAGGGTTTGTAACAGATGCAGGACCTCAAGTCTACCAGGTGGTACAACCATCAGTACGTTTAGGCAGGTACGCCTGTCGAGTACAAGCCATTGTGGTGGACAAAATACCAGTAGACCTACAAGTTCAAGGTCTGAGAGCAACAGCCAAATTCCTGAGAAATTGAGGAATAAAATTGGCAGATAATATTAAGTCTGATCACCTCACCGACTTTGGTCTCCTTGTTGGGACAGACTATTGCCATCCATTCATCGGTAGCCCTACTAAATATCAGGGTATAACCATGTTAAACTCTGCAGGAGGTAAATTACTCTCAGGCCCAGTATCAAGCCTGAGGAGACCTATGCCTGTAGATAAACAATACTAGTAGAAATCTAAATTTGTCAGCTGATTATATTTCTCCAGTAGCATTATACTAAGGAGTTTACAGCTGACTATACCAACAGAGGTTGATGTTAGTATCATCATTTAAAGCTGAAGATGAGTTCATGAGGCCTCAGTGGCAAACCAGTGAACAGTAGCCTAAACAGCTACAAGTCACTACGACCAATGTCACTGAACCCACTGCAGTCTCAGAACCATACTTTACTTTAATGATGAGCTATTCAATCTTCTGAATCAATTAACTAAATTAAACCCCAATAAATCTGATGACTGATTTGATACATTTATTATTTAATCAAGATGTATTCCATGGGCCTCAGTGTTTATATATCAGTGACCAGTTACCTGAACAAACTTAAAGTTATATCTAATGTCACTGATCTCACTGCAGTCCCTGAATCATACTTGACTGTAGTACTTGATCACATTCAGTCTTCTGGGTTAAATAATATGTAATTACGCTTGAATATTAGCCTTTCAAGAGTTGACAGGGAAATGAAATCGCATTAGACTTCTAACCCCTGCAACTCTAGTACGGGACATCTGTCCTGTACGAACAGACACACAAATGTGTGATTACTAACTACTAACATCAAATTAATCTAATAATTCGAAGGAGGAGTATCGGTGTTCGTCCGTTCTAAATAGGACTTCGACCCGTGACCAGCCCCCTGGGGAATTATGTCGGAAAATCCGACACCATTTAATAATATCATACAGACAGATAATAATTGCTGTGTTGTATAAACAAGTTACCCATAGAAAATGTAACTGTAGTGGAATTTCCGTCTATAGAAAACGTGATATCATTACCACATACTATTATAAATTCACCACCTAATATGGTGGGAATTATTCTTAAATACATTAGTCTTTGGACTTTACCATCATAAAAACATCTCATATAAATAACTTAATTATCAATATCAAAATAGAGTAAATGTGACCCTTCTATCACTTACTGTCATCTGGACAATGTAGGCCAGTAGCATCAGTTGTGAGGGAGTGGTCAGCCATTGTTATTGTACTTAGACAAGAGGCATGGGAGCAATTCGGCTCCTGTTAATTTTACTTGGACGAAGTGTTATGGAAACCAAAGGTGTACCATCATCAACACACTGTCAACAAATACAAGTTAAGTGTTCTGCCGAAACCCATTTATCTATCATTTATGGTCATTAATGTCATTAGATAGGGGGGCAGGTTAGAGCACGAGATCGCCTCATACTAAAGGTAATTAAGCCAGGTCTTTATGGTTCCTTGTACAGTGTTTTCTCTGATATAGCTGTCATATATTAGGATTCTGGCTTTACAGCTAGCGCCCTTTTGACAGGTCAAGACGAGGAAGCATGCTTTGTGTACCAGTTACTGGGTGATGGACGCTACCTCACACGAGGGAAAATGTGGTGTCTACATCTTGGTTATACCTGGTGGACTAAGGCTGCTGTACAATAAGATAAGGAACCTCTTCAATGTGTAGTTAATACTGTAGTTTGATTGGCTGCATATATATAAATTTAATATAAACCCCCCTAATGTGTAGAGGATTGATTTGTGAGATTATGAGATTATTGTAGAAATACAGTCCACTTATCATCATATAAATTGCTATCGAAGTATATAAATTAACGTAAATATAAATTCATATAAATTAAATAAATATAAATCTCACAGGTCGGTTCCCACATAATAATTAGATTTTTTATTTTTGGTTTTTAAATCATCCATCAGCCAAAGTTTTTCTAAAGCTTTTTGGTATATTACAGTGCCCAGTCCCATTTCCAATTTTACTTGGCTAAAGCATAATGAAAACTAAATTAAAGATATTCTTTAATTAATTATTAATTCCTTATGAGTAATGCTTAAAAGTTATACCACTCAGAAAATCTCATCATAATAACTCTGTACATACAACTACAATGTCCTATGGTACTGGTTCATAGGAGAGTAAACCATAAATGAGTACAAGTGTAAACGTACCTATAATGATGGTTAAGGAGGCACACGATGTCTAATCACTTTGGACGTAACGATACAAACGACGCAACAACTGAGCGAGTACAAACCCTGAACGACAGTTTATCGCGGAGATACATGGCTTGGAAAGGTCAGGTTTGTTTAATTTTAATATTATATATTATTACTAAAACAGCTGTCATTGTTTGTATTTGTATTTGATATCACTCTACTTAATAAAAGTGTATTTTATTATGTTAAATTTATCAACTCAAAGACGTTTGATATTTATTTATTTAAAGTAAGCAGTAGTTGCAAGTCCCAGAAAAAAGTAATTGGGATGCCACATTAGGCACGTGTGCCAAGGACTGCCCATCCTTGCCCTACGCTCTTCATAGTCGTCTGTAAGACACAATTAGCATTTATCTTAGAATCATCTGAATTTCTTCCAACGCTGTATCTTGAAGGATTTATCTGCTCTATTGTGTACCAACCTCAAAGCCTCCAATTAACTTACCTTTCTACCTGGAGCTCTGCTCTTCTCTCTCACGATCCTATCTAAAGGTTTACACTTTTCCCACTTTGTCCATTACGTTGTAACTCCAATCTTACCCACTCCACCTGCGAGTCCCAATGTTTAAGGTTCCTTACCGAGCCTTGAACCGAGGCCCAGACTTTATCAAGCACTTCTCCATTGTTCACTGACGAGTACACACCTCTCAACACCTTCACCAGTCACTACACCCACCAGCAGTGACAGTCACCTCTGCTCTCCTCAACACCCTCACCAGTCACTACACCCACCAGCAGTGACAGTCACCTCTGCTCTCCTCAACACCCTCACCAGTCACTACACCCACCAGCAGAGACAGTCACCTCTGCTCTCCTCAACACCCTCACCAGTCACTACACCCACCAGCAGAGACAGTCACCTCTACTCACCTCAACACCCTCACCAGTCACTACACCCACCAGCAGTGACAGTCACCTCTGCTCTCCTCAACACCCTCACCAGTCACTACACCCACCAGCAGTGACAGTCACCTCTGCTCTCCTCAACACCCTCACCAGTCACTACACCCACCAGCAGTGACAGTCACCTCTGCTCTCCTCAACACCTTCACCAGTCACTATACCCACCAGCAGCAACAGTCACCTCTGCTCTCCTCAACACCCTCACCAGTCACTACACCCACCAGCAGTGACAGTCACCTCTGCTCTCCTCAACACCCTCACCAGTCACTACACCCACCAGCAGAGACAGTCACCTCTGGAGGTACTGTAGCCTTAGAGAACTTCGCAGTTTGCTACACCTCCTTCAGTGTATACTTGCCGGAGATTTGGTGTTATACAATTATGAGAATTTATCCATTGTTCCACATTGTGTTCCTCTGGGAACAAGTTTACAGTTGGTTCTTACTTTACACTTAGAAGCATATAACAAAGTCAATGTTTGCCAAAACTTCAGATTCCTGAGAGACCAAACAAATTAACAGGTGGTCGGTCAACAGGGGTTTACCCTGTTGTGTGTGTTGGTGTTCCCTTCACCAGACTGGTCTACAGGGACCTCCGGCTCAGTCCTCCACGAAAACTGTCCGGTCAGTTCACTGCTGGTTGGCCAGGCCGCTTGTCTCTGCTTGCTGGACGTAGTTCAGCCGACAAGTGCGCCTCCACACACCCAGTACACAGGACTGTACCACAAGAATCATTCACTCTGGGGCCCCTTTACTCCCTACAACTACGATTTCTGGGACTCGACGCTTGGCGACCCTTCCTTTCCCCCCTGATAAGCCCAGCTTACACTGACACTATAGTGACCAGAGACATTGTGTCTCTGGTGCCGTTGTCCCCCGGACGGTCCCCACTCGACGTCACAGCCTTGGCTTTGTTTATGTGACTTTGTTGTCCGACTTTCCTTAAGGTGTTGTTAATTACCACACATCATAATATGGCAACAATGGAAACTAAAGGAAAGTGTCACATACCTTCAAGATTGGTGGATGTCTGTCCCTCGATGACTTACCTGAAATGTCACAAGAATTATTTATTCTTTTTGACACAATTTTATACAATAAAATTCTAATGTACCACATTTATAATCATATTTTAACCCACATATATAAGCAACGCAGGTAAAGGTGATGTTTGATCATAAAGGTGTTGTTTACCTTGACAGACGAGACGCTGGAGCTCTTGTCTTGACGGACGAGACGCTGTAGTAGCTCGTCTAGACGGACGAGACGCTGTAGTAGCTCGTCTAGACGGACGAGGCGCTGTAGTAGCTCGTCTAGACGGACGAGGCGCTGGAGTAGCTCGTCTTGACGGACGAGGCGCTGGAGTAGCTCGTCTTGACGGACGAGGCGCTGGAGTAGCTCGTCTTGACGGACGAGGCGCTGGAGTAGCTCGTCTTGACGGACGAGACGCTGGAGTAGCTCGTCTTGACGGACGAGGCGCTGGAGTAGCTCGTCTTGACGGACGAGGCGCTGGAGTAGCTCGTCTTGACGGACGAGGCGCTGGAGTAGCTCGTCTTGACGGACGAGAGCGCTGGAGTAGCTCGTCTTGACGGACGAGGCGCTGGAGTAGGTCGTTTTGACGGACGAGGTGCTGGAGTAGCTGGTGTAGTGAGGCGAGGCAGGACAAGTGGTTGACAGTGTTGTCAGCGACACACTCACACAAATATATCAAGCCACCGTAATATTTCAGCACAAGACGAGAAACACTGCACGAAAGAATTAAGAGGCACCGACACGCACGTAATTTTGCCACAGCGGTTATGGCTTACCTTCGTCTAATATTTCCTGTAAATCACTAAACTATCCCGAGTAAGTCCTTCGCCGCGTACAGCAGTTACCGCGTGTTCTGCCCTGGTGTTTGGCTCATCGATATACACAATACACTTCACGGACCTTGCTAAGCATAGAACAAATGTTTGAAATACCCGCATCCATTATAAAACAAATTTAATGTCACGTCAACAGATTATAGACAGTACTGCAAAAGTTGTCCAATATTTCAATATCCAGTCACACTAACTCCCTATAACGGAATATTTGTATCCCAATTTTCCAGCAATAGTGTTTATATTCCTTATGGCGCGTTTGGGGTCACACTCACCAGAGTATATACGTATGCAACCCGTCCTCGACTCAAGTCCATTATATCCAGCGGTCGACCCCACAGACGCATTCATAAATTTTAACATACTGTTCATTCAAAACAGGAATTTTCTCAAGTATAAATTAATATTATAATATATTAGCGTATTGTGTATATATAGGCATAGGATAGGTTAGGTGTTTAGGTTCTGCTGGCGATTATTTGTATTTGTAGTACGTGGGTGAAGCATTTATAGCGTTGTGGTTCGAACAAAAATTCGTCAGTGAAGCACTTGTTCCGGATATGTTCGAATGTCAGCAGTTGTGAGTCGTGTGTAAACCGCTTTTCATTCATAAACAGGGGGTTTGGCGGGTGCATGGAATCACTTTTGGATCTTTGTTTGGAGGACGGGCTGTTATACACCTGGTCCTATATACTGCACGTCCTCGCATACAAAGATCCAAGCTCGTTAATCCAGCCGTGAAACTTCCTGTTTATGAATGAAAAACGGTTTCACATGACTCACAACTGATGACGTCAGAACAAACACTTCCGGAACTAGTGCTTCACTGTCGAATTTTATCAGCCCGTCCTCCAAACAAAGATCCAAAAGTGATTCCATGCACCGCCAAACCCCTGTTTATGAATGAAAAACGGTTTACACACGACTCACAACTGCTGACGTTCGAACATATCCGGAACAAGTGCTTCACTGACGAATTTTGTTCGAATCACAACGCTATAAATGCTTCACCCACGTACTACAAATACAAATAATCGCCAACAGAACCTAAACACCTAACCTAACCTAACCTATGCCTATATATGCACAATATGCTAATATATTATAATATTAATTTACACTTGAGAAAATTCCCGTTTGAATGAACAGCATATTAAAATTTATGAATGCCTCTGTGGGGTCGACCGCTGGATGTAATGGACTTGAGTCGAGGACGGGTTGCTTGAAGACGGTCACAGCTCAAAATTACTTTAGGATGGGTTGACAAAGGCTCCTCCCGCGTTCTGCATATACGTATAATTATCTACAGAACTATAACACCTGAACTAGCCTATCATAGTCCTAATAATTAAAAAAAAATTATTATGCATAGTATTCATTTCTATTCGTGTAAACATCGTTTATTGCGTACACAGAACATATAAATAAAGGAATGAGTCTTTGGGGTCGGTGGAAGGTTGGATGAGTTGTCCGTCGATGCTTATGAGGACGTGTTTTATGGGGGCGAACTTTTGAGGACGAGCTTATGAGGACGTGCTTTTCAGGAATGACTGAATTACATGCTTTAAAATTACGTGGGAGAAATCTTTAGGGAAGGTGCACATGGAAAACACAACACGAGTGGTGCGTTTGGCCGATGTTTTGAGGACAAACAGTGATGAAACACCACCTCTCTTCCAATGGGTTGTTGAGTGTGTCCATTCGCATCTTGAGAGGAAGACCCGAGCCCTTTACTTCCGCGGGTCAAGTCACAGCCCGTCCTCATAAACAAAGGCCAAGTACTCATTAATCTAACCGTTAAACTCCCTGTTTACGAACATTAAAACACTTTACACGCGACTCACAACCCAACCCTAATACTACAACCCGTTCTCACACTAGGTTGGTTAAACCAGCGGCCGTCCTCTCCAGACCCATTCATCAAAATGAATAATTTTTTTTTATTCAGGTAAAAATACGTACATAAACTAATGTTGTTACAAACATAATGTTGTTACATTATGTTGAGTTACAAACATAATGTTGAATTTATAGATAGAGCTAGTACATACAATATCTAAAGCCACTAATATGCCCAGCGTTTCGGGACATACAATCAATTTTAACATACTGTGTATTAAAAGTTAGTTTGTTCGCATATATAAAATAATATTATAAACATAAAAATTTATATAAAATAAAAAAATTGGCATATATAAAATAATATTATAAACATAAAAATTATATGTATAGTTAGGCGTAGGTTAGGTGTGTAGGTTCTGTTGGCGATTATTTGTAATTTAAGTACTTGGGTGAAGCATTTATAGAATTGTGGTTCGAACAGAGGACGTGAGCGAAGCACTTGTTCCGGAAGTGTTCGGACGTCATCAATTGTGAGTTGTGTGTAAACCGTTTTCATTCATAAACATGGGGTTCAGCGGGTGCATGGGCTGGACTTTGGGTCCTTGTTTAGAGGACGGGTTGTAACAACACAACCCGACCTCGACTCAAGTCCATTACATCCAGCGGTCGACCCCACAGACGCATTCATAAATTTTAACATGCCGTTCATTCAAAACGGGAATTTTCGCAAGTATAAATTAATATTATAATTTATTAGCATTTTGTGCATATATAGGCATAGGTTAGGTGTTTAGGTTCTGTTGGCGATTATTTGTATTTGTAGTACGTGGGTGAAGCATTTATAGCGTTGTGATTCGAACAAAATTCGTCAGTGAAGCACTTGTTCCGGATATGTTCAAACGTCAGCAGTTGTGAGTCGTGTGTAAACCACTTTTCATTCATAAACAGGGGGTTTGGCGGGTGCATGGAATCATTTTTGGATCTTTGTTTGGAGGACGGGCTGCACAACAACAGCCCGTCCTCTGAACAAAGACCCAAGAGTGATTCCATCCACCGCCAACCCCCAGCTGTTTATGAATGAAAAACTGTTTTTACACGACTCACAACTGATGACTCCGAACACTTCCGGAACAAGTGCTTCACTGACTAATTTTGTTCGAACCACAACGCTATAAATGCTTCACCCACGTACTACAAATACAAATAATCACCAACAGAACCTAAACACCTAACCTAACCTAACCTATGCCTATATATGCACAATATGCTTCTATATTATAATATTAATTTATATTTGAGAAAATTCTCGTTTTGAATGAACAGCATGTAAAAATTTGTGAATGCGTCTGTGGGGTCCACCGCTGAATGGAATGGACTTAAGTCGAGGACAAGTTGCTCAACCAACCCGTCCTCGACTCAAGTCCATTACATCCAGCGGTCGACCCCACAGACGCATTCATGAATTTTAATATGCATTCCACTCAAAACAGGATTTTTCTTAAATATAAATTAACATTATAATATATTAGCAAATTGAACATATATAGGCATAGGCTAGGATAGGTTTGGTGTTTAGGTTCTGTTGGTGATTATTTGTATTTGTAGTACGTGGGTGAAGCATTTATAGCGTTGTGGTTCGAACAAAATTCGTCAGCGAAGCACTTGTTCCGGAAGTGTTCAAACGAAATCAGTTGTGAGTCATGTGTAAACGGTTTTTCATTCATAAACAGGGGGTTTGGCGGGTGGATGGAATCACTTTTGGATCTTTGTTTGGAGGACGGGCTGTAAATAGAAATTCCACCAGCCCGTCCTCCAAACAAAGATCCAAAAGTGATTCCATGCACCCGCCAAAACCCCTGTTTATGAATGAAAAATGGTTTACACACGACTCACAACTGCTGACGTTCGAACATATCCGGAACAAGTGCTTCACTGACGCATTTTGTTCGAATCACAACGCTATAAATGCTTCACCCACGTACTACAAATACAAATAATCGCCAACAGAACCTAAACACCTAACCTAACCTAACCTATGCCTATATATACACAATATGCTAATATATTATAATATTAATTTATACTTGAGAAAATTCCCGTTTTGAATGAACAGCATATTAAAATTTATGAATGCGTCTGTGGGGTTGACCGCTGGATGTAATGGACTTGAGTCGAGGACGGGTTGGTTCAACAGATGTCGTTCGCCCGCTTCTCGAACAGTTCTTTGCTGACGTTATCTGTTCGAATCACACCTTTAAACGCTTCCCGCCAATAATTTCCATTAGAACCTAAACAGCACAACGTAACCTAACCCAGAATTAATTATTCACCAAGTTCTAGTATATATATTACTCTAAATTTATATTTAAGAAAAGGCCGATTTCCAGTACAAGACACGTTAAAATGATTTAATGTGTTTACGTGGTGGTCGGCCACTTGAACCAGGAAGGCTGAGTTGTTGGAGCAGTGAGTCATTAGATATAGTGAGTGCTGTGCTGACGTGTGCTTTGCTGGGCTGTGACGGAAATACAAAAGGGTATCTGGAAAATTTCACCACTTCTGATGGATAATTGAAACAAGAGTTTAGTCAGAGTGATATACTGAGATCGGATGGTCATATAAACACCTAATTGTGTACAGTACAACTAGAATGTTTTTAAAGGGTGCAGGTACCGTAATTACTCCACCGTTGTTTGGACGTGTGCTAGGAGTGAACTAAAGTTTTCATTAAGTAATGTGTGAGAAACACCAGGGCAGAACACGCGGTAACTGCTGTACGCGGCGAAGGACTTACTCGGGATAGTTTAGTGATTTACAGGAAATATTAGACGAAGGTAAGCCATAACCGCTGTGGCAAAATTACGTGCGTGTCGGTGCCTCTTAATTCTTTCGTGCAGTGTTTCTCGTCTTGTGCTGAAATATTACGTCGGCTTGATATATTTGTGTGAGTGTGTCGCTGGCAACGCTGTCAACCACTTGTCCTGCCTCGCCTCACTACACCAGCTACTCCAGCGCCTCGTCCGTCAAGACGAGCTACTCCAGCGCCTCGTCCGTCAAGACGAGCTACTCCAGCGCCTCGTCCGTCAAGACGAGCTACTCCAGCGCCTCGTCCGTCAAGGTAAACAACACGTTGATGATCAAACATCACCTTTACCTGCGTTGCTTATATATGTGGATTAAAATATGATTATTAATGTGGTACATCAGAATTTTAATGTATAAAAACTTGTCAAAAAGAATATAAATAATTCTCGTGACATTTCAGGTAAGTCATCGAGGGACAGACATCCACCAATCTTGAAGGTATGTAACAATTTCCTTCAGTTTCCATTGTTGCCATATTATGATGTGTGGTAATTAACAACACCTTAAGGAAAGTCGGACAACAAAGTCACTTCATAAACAAAGACAAGGCTGTGACCGTCTGGGGGACAACGTCGCCAGAGACACAATGTCTCTGGTCACTATAGTGTCAGTGTAAGCTGGACTTATCAGGGGGTAAAGGGAGGGTCGCCAAGCGTCGAGTCCCAGAAATCGTAGTTGTAGGGGGGTAAAGGGGCCCCAGAGTGAACGGTTTCTGGGGTACAGTCCCGTGTACTGGGTGTGTGGAGGCGCACTTGTCGGCTGAACTACGTCCAGCAAGCAGTGACACGCTGCCTGGCCAACCAGCAGTGAGCTGGCCGGACAGTTTTCGTGAAGGACTGAGCCGGAGGTCCCTGTAGACCAGTCTGGTGAAGGGAACACCAACACACACAACAGGGTAAACCCCTGTTGACCGATCACCTGTTAATTTGTTTGGTCTCTCAGGAATCTGAAGTATTAGCAAACAGATACTTGGTTATAAGCTCGTAAGTGTAAAGTAAGAACTAACTGTAAACTTGTTCAGAGGAACACAATGTGGAACAATGGATAAATTCTCATAATTGTATAACACCAAAACTGCGGCAATTATATACACTGAAGGAGGTGTAGAAAACTGCGAAGTTCTCTAAGGCTTCAGTACCTCCAGAGGTGACTGGTGCTGCTGATTGTTGTTGTGTTAGCAAACAACACAGAAATCATCGATAGATACAGCGATAGCAGGCGGCTTGACGTTTGCGAGGCACTACACATTAAGAAGTCAACACCAGCAATCAACAGCCAATTAATGCACAACTATATTCTACCCACTTCAAGACTCCGCTCCAATATAGAAGCATCAAGAAATGTGACCAATAGGCTTTCTACAATTACTTCCATTCAATACCCATTGTTTCGTGTTCTGTCTTGTGTTAGAATTTAATACCCATTGTTGAAAGTTCGTTTTCACCTCATCCACCTCACCCAAATGTAGATATAAACTCGAAGATGTGCAAAGCTCTATTCAGTTTCAGTGTGTGTTTGTAAACTAAAGTCTTTGAAAATGTAATAAGTTTTACGAAACGCGCTCAAGTGTCGCGTCAGACTAGAAATAAAAATGAATTTTGGAGAACTGATCTTTGAATTACCATCACCAGTGAAAAGAAACGTAAGAAAGATAGAGAAAATTCGTGTTAGAATTATTAATCTTACTTTTTCGGTCATATTTAATAATATATATATATATATATATATATATATATATATATATATATATATATATATATATATATATATATATATATATATATATTATTAAATATGACCGAAAAAGTAAGATTAATAATTCTAACACGAATTGTCTCTATCTTTCTTACGTTTCTTTTCACTGGTGATGGTAATTCAAAGATCAATTCTCCAAAATTCATTTTTATTTCTAGTCTGACGCGACACTTGAGCGCGTTTCGTAAAACTTATTACATTTTCAAAGACTTTAGTTTACACATACACAACTGAATAGAACTTTACACATCTCCGATTTGTTTATATCTACATTTGAGTGAGGTGGATGGGGTGAGGTAGCATTAATAGGGTATTAATTTCATCAACACAAGACAGAACACGAAACAATGGGTATTGAATGGAAGTGATTGTAGAAAGCCTATTGGTCCATATTTCTTGATGCTTCTATATTGGAGCGGAGTCTTGAGGTGGGTAGAATATAGTTGTGCATTAATTGGCTGTTGATTGCTGGTGTTGACTTCTTAATGTGTAGTGCCTCGCAAACGTCAAGCCGCCTGCTATCGCTGTATCTATCGATGATTTCTGTGTTATTTACTAGGATTTCTCTGGCGATGGTTTGGTTGTGGGAAGAGATTATATGTTCCTTAATGGAGCCCTGTTGCTTATGCATCGTTAAACGCCTAGAAAGAGATGTTGTTGTCTTGCCTATATACTGGGTTTTTTTGGAGCTTACAGTCCCCAAGAGGGCATTTGAAGGCATAGGCGACGTTGGTCTCTTTTAAAGCGTTCTGCTTTGTGTCTGGAGAGTTTCTCATGAGAAGGCTGGCCGTTTTTCTGGTTTTATAGTAAATCGTCAGTTGTATCCTCTCATTTTTGTCTATAGGGATAACGTTTCTATTAACAATATCTTTCAGGACCCTTTCCTCCGTTTTGTGAGCTGTGGAAAAGAAGTTCCTGTAAAATAGTCTAATAGGGGGTATAGGTGTTGTGTTAGTTGTCTCTTCAGAGGTTGCATGGTGTTTCACTTTCCTTCTTATGAGTCTTCGACGAAACCATTGGAGAAGCCGTTGTTGACTAGGACCTGCCTTACCCTACAGAGTTCTTCGTCGACTTGCTTCCATTCTGAGCTGTGGCTGAGAGCACGGTCGACATATGCGTTAACAACACTCCTCTTGTACCTCTCTGGGCAGTCGCTGTTGGCATTTAGGCACATTCCTATGTTCGTTTCCTTAGTGTAGACTGCAGTGTGGAAACCGCTCTTTTCCATGAATGTTACATCAAGAAAGGGCAGCTTCCCATCCTTTTCCATCTCGTAAGTGAAGCGCAGCACGGAACTCTGCTCAAACGCCTCCTTCAGTTCCTGCCGATGTCTGACATCAGGTACCTGTGTAAAAATGTCGTCAAACATACCTGCAGTATATGGCCGGTTTCAAGTTCATGTCGACTAAGACTTTTTTCTCGATGGTACCCATGTAGAAGTTTGTAAACAGGACACCTAGGGGAGAACCCATGGCGACCCCATCTACTTGCTTATACATGTGCCCATCCGGGCTCAAGAAGGGTGCCTCTTTAGTACAAGCTTGGAGTAGTTTCCTCAGAATATTTTCTGGTATGTCAAGAGGAGTACAGGCTGGATCACGATACACTCTGTCGGCTATCATTCCGATTGTCTTGTCCACAGGTACGTTGGTGAACAGTGATTCTACGTCCAACGAGGCTCTTATCCCTGTGGCCCGTGTGCCCCGCAGTAAGTCAACAAATTCCTTTGGAGACTTCAGGCTGAAGGCG
>NW_025565372.1:0-58823 GCF_020424385.1 Procambarus clarkii | reverse complement strand
AAAAAATTATCCCGGTTGATGGAGTAGTGGCTGTTTTCATAGTGGTAGTCTGTCGGTTTTATTCGCCTGGTACCTCTTATATGAAAAGCTGGGCATTCAGCATTGAAGCACTCTTTCCTGTCCAAAGAGTTCTTGCAAATTTCTGGGTGAAAGAATTCACAGCTTTTGGTACATTTACCTGTATTGAGGAGGTTTCTGCACTTTCTAGGGTGATCGTGTGTACATGTTCCATTTATTCTTCCCGATTCCCCATGCTTACAGGTAGCCCATCTGTAATACCAACAGATTTTGGGGCCTTGTTTTGTTTGTGTCCCTCTGCCAGGGACCGCACTCTGCTGCGGCGCCCCCGACACTGTGCCCTGCTCCGGTGCCTGTGACACTGTGCCCTGCTCCGGTGCCTGTGACACCGCGCTCTGCTCCGGTGCCTGTGACACCGCGCTCTGCTCCGGTGCCTGCGACACCGCGCACTGCTCAGGGGTCCCCGACTCCGTGCCCTGCTCAGGCATCCCCGACTCCGCGCCCTGCTCAGGCATCCCCGACTCCGTGCCCTGCTCAGGCATCCCCGACTCCGCGCCCTGCTCAGGCATCCCCGACTCCGCGCCCTGCTCAGGCATCCCCGACTCCGTGCCCTGCTCAGGCATCCCCGACTCCGCGCCCTGCTCAGGCATCCCCGACTCCGCGCCCTGCTCAGGCGCCGCTGCCACAGAGCTCTGTGCTACAGCTGGTTGTACCTTGGTGTCATGTACAGTTTGTTTGAAGACATTAGAAATTGCTATGCAGGCATTAATTAGTAATTCTCTGTTTTCGGCGGGAGTTTTATCCAGGATTTCCATCAATTTCAAAAAAGTTACATCATCCTTTTTGCAGAGCCAGTACACAGAGTGGTCACTGGGACCATTTCTCCTTGAATTGTTAGTCATGTTGGCACATTTTTTGTGTATGGCTGCTGAACAGAGTTGGCATTGAAAGCTCTGTTGGTAATCTACCTTCATGTTGCATTCTATGCACGTTTTTATCAAAGCCATTTTTTGAACACTTCTGTTCAGTGGTGATGGTCTTACAAGGTGGGGTGTTGACCGGTGGGGGAGTTGACCGCGGGTGCTGGCCGTGGGAGCTGGCCGTGGGTGTTGACCGTGGGTGTTTACCAACTTGAGATAGGCCTGGAAGAGGCTGTATGGACGGCCACTGTTGCTACCACGTGTCGCACTCTTAATTTGTCTTGTTCACTTGTTAGATTACATTACTTGCATTTTCCCACTAGTTATCATACAGTAGAGGCGTCTAGTTTCTGTGTCTGGGCACTAGTTACCTGAGTACGTTACACTATTTGAAAGAATACACACACAAGAGGGTACTGGGGTGGGCCTACCTCCAAGTGGCCCTTGTTTACATACACACGACGGACTTATTTTGTGTGTAATTTGTTCACTTGATATTAGACTATGTTATCTTAATTTTTGTTATAATAGACACAGGTTTTGCATAGAGAGCTTAGCACTATGGGCACTGGTTACTTGATGTTTCAATAGCGAGAGATGTGATTTATTGACGACTTGGCAACTATCGCCTAAGGCCTCCTGGCACCACGAGGGCAGCCTTGACTACACACGAAGTTCACTTATTTTTCCTTTAACACAAACGGTCGGATGGTAATCACTATGATATATTGGTTAATATGTTGAGACACACTTTAAAAGTTATCTGACTGTGTATAGTTCCTGTATCACTGAAATGTCCCTAGTTATATATTGTTTTCCGCGGAGCTCGCACCGCGTGGCCCTTCCCCTCTCACACCCAAAACTCGCACCTTCTGCCTTCCCTCTCTTCTGCCTCTGTATCACTCTTAAGCTTCTGCTTCACTCTCTTGAGCCTTTGCATCACTCTCTTGAGCCTCTGCATCCCTCTCTTAAGCCTCTGCATCCCTCTCTTAAGCCTCTGCTTCACTCTCTTAAGCCTCTGCATCACTCTCTAGAGCCTCTGCATCACTCTCTTGAGCCTCTGCTTCCCTTTCTTGATCCTCTGCATCACCCTCCTGAGCCTCTGCATCACCCTCTTGATCGTCTGCATCACTCTCTTGAGCCTCTGCATCACTCTCTTGAGCCTCTCTATCACTCTCTTGAGCCTCTGCATCACTCTCTTGAGCCTCTGCATCACTCTCTTGAGCCTCTGCATCACTCTCTTAAGCCTCTGCATCCCTCTCGTAAGCCTCTGCATCATTCTCTTCAGCCTCTGCATTCCTCTCTTAAGCCTCTGCATCACTTTCTTGATCCTCTGCATCCCTCTCCTAAGCCTCTGCATTATACATTCTCTTGAGCCCCTGCATCATTTTCTTGAACCTCTGCATCCCTCTCTTAAACCTCTAGATCATTCTCTTGTGCCTCCGCATCACTCTCTTGAACCTCTGCATCACTCTCTTAAGCCTCTGCTTCTCTCTCTTGAGCCTCTGCATCACTCTCTTGAGCTTCTGTATCACTCTCTTGAGCCTCTACATCCCTCTCTTGAGCCTCTGCATCACTCTCTTGAGCTTCTGTATCACTCTCTTGAGCCTCTACATCCCTCTCTTGAGCCTCTGCATCCCTCTCTTGAGCCTCTGCCTCACTCTCTTAAGCCTCTGCAACACTCTCTTCAGCCTCTTCATCCCTCTCTTGAGCCTCTGCAACACTCTCTTCAGCCTCTGCATCACTCTCTTAAGCCTCTGAATCCCTCTCTTGAGGGCTCTGCATAACTCTCTCGAGCCTCTGCATCACTCTCTTGATTCTCTGCATCACTCTCGTAAGCCTCTGAAACACTCTCTTGGGCCTCTGCATCCCTCTCTTAAGCCTCTGCATACCTCTCTTAAGCCTCTGCATCACTCTCTTAAGCCTCTGCATCACTCTCTAGAGCCTCTGCATCACTCTCTTCAGCCTCTGGATCACTCTCTTAAGCCTCTGCTTCCCTCTCTTGATCCTCTGCATCCCTCTCATGACCCTCTGCATCACTCTCTTGATCGTCTGCATCACTCTCTTGAGCCTCTCTATCACTCTCTTGAGCCTCTGCATCACTCCCTTGAGCCTCTGCATCACTGTCTTAAGCCTCTGCATCCCTCTCTTAAGCATCTGCATCATTCTCTTCAGCCTCTGCATTCCTCTCTTATGCCTCTGCATCACTCTCTTGATCCTCTGCATCCCTCTCTTAAGCCTCTGCATCATTCTCTTGAGCCCCTGCATCATTCCCGTGATCTTCTGCATCCCTCTCTTAAGCCTCTACATCATTCTCTTGTGCCTCTGCATCACTCTCTTGAACCTCTGCATCACTCTCTTAAGCCTCTGCATCTCTCACTTGAGCCTCTGCATCACTCTCTTGAGCCTCTGCATCACTCTCTTGGTCGTCTGCATCACTCTTTTGAGCCTTTGCATCACTCTCTTGAGCCTCTCTATCACTCTCTTGAGCATCTGCATCACTCTCTTGAGCCTCTGCATCACTCTCTTAAGCCTTTGCATCCCTCTCTTAAGCCTCTGCATCATTCTCTTCAGCCTCTGCATTCCTCTCTTAAGCCTCTGCATCACTCTCTTGATCCTCTGCATCCCTCTCTTAAGCCTCTGCATCATTCTCTTGAGCCCCTGCATCATTTTCTTCAGCCTCTGCATCCCTCTTTTAAGCCTCTACATCATTCTCTTGTGCCTCTGCATCACTCTCTTGAACCTCTGCATCACTCTCATAAGCCTCTGCATCTCTCTCTTCTGCCTTTGCATCACTCTCTTCAGCCTCGGCTTCACTCTCTTGAGACTCTACATCCGTCTCTTGAGCCTCTGCATCCCTCTCTTTAGCCTCTGCATCACTCTCTTGAGCCTTTGCATCACTCTCTTGAGCCTCTGCATCCCTCTCCTAAGCCTCTGCAACACTCTCTTCAGCCTCTGCATCACTCTCTTAAGCCTCTGCATCACTCTCTTCAGCCTCTGCATCACTCTCTTAAGCCTCTGCATCCTTTTCTTGAGCCTCTGCATCACTCTCTTGAACTCCTGCATCCCTCTCATGAGCCTCTGCATCCCTCTCTTTAGCCTCTGCATCACTCTCTTGAGCCTATGCATCACTCTCTTGAGCCTCTGCATCCCTCTCTTAAACCTCTGCAACACTCTCTTCAGCCTCTGCATCACTCTCTTAAGCCTCTGCATCCCTCTCTTGAGCCTCTGCATCACTCTCTAAGCCTCTGCATCCCTCTCTTGAGCCTCTGCATCACTCTCTTGAACTACTGCATCCCTCTCATGAGCTACTGCATCCCTCTCCTGAGCCTTTGCATCCCTCTCTTGTGCCTCTGCATCCCTCACTTGAGCCTCGGCATCCCTCTCTTGAGCCTCTGCATCCCTCTCTTGAGCCTCTGCATCATTCTCTTTAGCCCCTGCATACCTCTCTCAAGCCTCTGCATCACTCTCTTGAGCCTCTGCATCACTCTCTTAAGCCTCTGCATCCCTCTCTTGAGCCTATGCATCCCTCTCCTAAGCCTCTGCCTCACTCTCTAAGCCTCTGCATCACTCTCTTGAGCCTCTGCATCCCTCTCTTGATCCTCTGCATCACTCTCTTCAGCCTCTTCATCCCTCTCTTGAGCCTCTGCAACACTCTCTTCAGCCTCTGCATCACTCTCTTAAGTCTCTGAATCCCTCTTTTGAGGCCTCTGCATAACTCTCTCGAGCCTCTGCATCACTCTCGTAAGCCTCTGAATCACTCTCTTGAGCCTCTGCATCCCTCTCTTAAGCC
The DNA here is from genome assembly GCF_020424385.1 of Procambarus clarkii. Lineage (NCBI taxonomy): Eukaryota > Metazoa > Arthropoda > Malacostraca > Decapoda > Cambaridae > Procambarus > Procambarus clarkii. The sequence goes on along the minus strand of NW_025565372.1, from coordinate 54,092 downwards.
TCTGCAACACTCTCTTCAGCCTCTGCATCACTCTCTTAAGCCTCTGCATTCCTTTTTTGAGCCTCTGCATCACTTTCTTAAGCCTCTGCATCCCTTTCCTCAGCCTTTGCATCACTCTCTTGAACTCCTGAATCCCTCTCATGAGCCACTGCATCCCTCTCCTGAGCCTTTGCATCACTCTCTTAAGCCTCTGCATCCCTCTCCTGAGCCTCTGCGTCACTTTCAAGAGCCTCTGCATCCCTCTCTTGTGCCTCTTCATCCCTCACTTGAGCCTCTGCATCCCTCTCTTGAGCCTCTGCATCCCTCTCTTGAGCCTCTGCATCATTCTCTTGAGCCCCTGCATACCACTCTCAAGCCTCTTCATCACTCTCTAGAGCCTCTGCATCACCCTCTTAAGCCTCTGCATTACTCTCTTGAGCCTCTGCATCCCTCTCCTAAGCCTCTGCCTCACTCTCGTAAGCCTCTGCATTACTCTCTTGAGCCTCTGCATCCCTCTCCTAAGCCTCTGCCTCACTCTCGTAAGCCTTTGCATCCCTCACTTAAGCCTCTGCATCCCTCTCCTGAGCCTCTGCGTCACTTTCAAGAGCCTCTGCATCCCTCTCTTGTGCCTCTTCATCCCTCACTTGAGCCTCTGCATCCCTCTCTTGAGCCTCTGCATCCCTCTCTTGAGCATCTGCATCATTCTCTTGAGCCCCTGCATACCACTCTCAAGCCTCTTCATCACTCTCTAGAGCTTCTGCATCACCCTCTTAAGCCTCTGCATTACTCTCTTGAGCCTCTGCATCCCTCTCCTAAGCCTCTGCCTCACTCTCGTAAGCCTCTGCATCACTCTCTTCAGCCTCTGCATCCCTCTCTTGAGCCTCTGCATCACTCTCTTCAGCCTCTGCATCACTCTCTTAAGCCTCTGCATCCCTCTCTTGAGCCTCTGCATCACTCTCTTAAGCCTCTGCATCACTCTCTTGATTCTCTGCATCACTCTCCTAAGCCTCTGAATCACTCTCTTGGGCCTCTGCATCCCTCTCTTAAGCCTCTGCATACCTCTCTTAAGCCTCTGCATCACTCTCTTGAGCCTCTGCAGCCTCTGCATCACTCTCTTGAGCCTCTGCATCACTCTCTTAAGCCTCTGCATCCCTCTCTTGAGCCTCTGCATCCCTCTCTTGAGCCTCTGCATCACTCTCTTGAGCGTCTGCATCACTCTCTTAAGCCTCTGCATCACTCTCTTGAGCCTCTGCATCACTCTCTTGAGCCTCTGCATCACTCTCTTAAGCCTCTGCATCCCTCTCTTAAGCCTCTGCATCATTCTCTTCAGCCTCTGCATTCCTCTCTTAAGCCTCTGCATCACTCTCTTGATCCTCTGCATCCCTCTCTTAAGCCTCTGCATCACTCTCTTGAGCCCTTGCATCATTCTCTTGAGCCTCTGCATCCCTCTCTTAAGCCTCTACATCATTCTCTTGTGCCTCTGCATCACTCTCTTGAACCTCTGCATCACTCTCTTAAGCCTCTGCATCTCTCTCTTAAGCCTCTGCATCACTCTCTTGAGCCTCTGCATCACTCTCTTGAGCCTCTGCATCCCTCTCTTGAGCCTGCCTCTCTTGAGCCTCTCACTCTCTTGAGCCTCTGCATCACTCTCTTGAGCCTCTGCATCCCTCTCTTGAGCCTCTGCATCCCTCTCTTGAGCCTCTGCATTCCTCTCTTAAGCCTCTGCATCACTCTCTTGATCCTCTGCATCCCTCTCTTAAGCCTCTGCATCAATCTCTTGAGCCCCTGCATCATTCTCTTGAGCCTCTGCATCCCTCTTTTAAGCCTCTACATCATTCTCTTGTGCCTCTGCATCACTCTCTTGAACCTCTGCATCACTCTCATAAGCCTCTGCATCTCTCTCTTCTGCCTTTGCATCACTCTCTTCAGCCTCGGCATCACTCTCTTAAGCCTCTGCATCCCTTTTTTGAGCCTCTGCATCACTTTCTTAAGCCTCTGCATCCTTTTCTTGAGCCTTTGCATCACTCTCTTGAACTCCTGCATCCCTCTCATGAGCCTCTGCATCCCTCTCTTTAGCCTCTGCATCACTCTCTTGAGCCTATGCATCACTCTCTTGAGCCTCTGCATCCCTCTCTTAAACCTCTGCAACACTCTCTTCAGCCTCTGCATCACTCTCTTAAGCCTCTGCATCCCTCACTTGAGCCTCTGCATCACTCTCTTGAGCCTCTGCATCCCTCTCTTAGAGCCTCTGCATCCCTCTCTTGAGCCTCTGCATCACTCTCTTAAGCCTCTGCATCACTCTCTTGAGCCTCTGCATCACTCTCTTAAGCCTCTGCATCCCTCTCTTGAGCCTCTGCATCCCTCTCTTGAGCCTCTGCATCCCTCTCTTGAGCCTCTGCATCCCTCTCTTGAGCCTCTGCATCACTCTCTTGAGCCCCTGCATCCCTCTCTCAAGCCTCTGCATCACTCTCTTGAGCCTCTGCATCACCCTCTTAAGCCTCTGCATTACTCTCTTGAGCCTCTGCATCCCTCTCCTAAGCCTCTGCCTCACTCTCGTAAGCCTCTGCATCACTCTCTTGAGCCTCTGCATCCCTCTCTTGAGCCTCTGCATCACTCTCTTCAGTCCTTCATCTCTCTGAGCCTCTGCAACACTCTCTTCAGCCTCTGCATCACTCTCTTAAGCCTCTGAATCCCTCTCTTGAGGCCTCTGCATAACTCTCTCGAGCCTCTGCATCACTCTCTTGATTCTCTGCATCACTCTCGTAAGCCTCTGCATCACTCTCTTAAGCCTCTGCATCCCTCTCTTGAGCCTCTGCATCACTCTCTTAAGCCTCTGCATCACTCTCTTGAGCCTTTGCATCACTCTCTTGAGCCTCTGCATCCCTCTCTTGAGCCTCTGCATCCCTCTCATAAGCCTCTGCATCACTCTCTTGAGCCTCTGCATCACTCTCTTGAGCCTCTGCATCACTCTCTTGAGCCTCTGCATCACTCTCTTGAGCCTCTGCATCTCTCTCTTGAGCCTCTGCATCACTCTCTTGAGCCTCTGCATCACTCTCTTGAGCCTCTGCATCACTCTCTTGAGCCTCTGCATCACTCTCTTGAGCCTCTGCATCCCTCTCTTGAGCCTCTGCATCATTCTCTTGAGCCTCTGCTTCCCTCTCTTAAGCCTCTGCATCACTCTCTTGAGCCTCTGCATCCCTCTCTTAAGCCTCTGCATCATTCTCTTGAGCCTCTGCATCATTTTCTTCAGCCTCTGCATCCCTCTTTTAAGGCTCTACATCATTCTCTTGTGCCTCTGCATCACTCTCTTGAACCTCTGCATCACTCTCATAAGCCTCTGCATCTCTCTCTTCTGCCTTTGCATCACTCTCTTCAGCCTCTACATCACTCTCTTGAGCCTCTACATCCGTCTCTTGAGCCTCTGCATCCCTCTCTTGAGCCTCTGCATCACTCTCTTGAGCCTTTGCATCACTCTCTTGAGCCTCTGCATCCCTCTCCTAAGCCTTTGCATCACTCTCTTGAGCCTCTGCATCACTCTCTTAAGCCTCTGCATCCCTCTCATGAGCCTCTGCATCACTCTCTTAAGCCTCTGCATCCTTTTCTTGAGCCTCTGCATCACTCTCTTGAGCCTCTGCATCCCTCTCTTGAGCCTCTGCATCCCTCTCTTTAGCCTCTGCATCACTCTCTTGAGCCTCTGCATCACTCTCTTGAGCCTCTGCATCCCTCTCTTGAAACCTCTGCAACACTCTCTTCAGCCTCTGCATCACTCTCTTGAGCCTCTGCATCCCTCTCTTGAGCCTCTGCATCACTCTCTTAAGCCTCTGCATCCCTCTCTTGAGCCTCTGCATCACTCTCTTGAGCCCCTGCATCCCTCTCATGAGCCTCTGCATCACTCTCTTGAGCCTCTGCATCACTCTCTTGAGCCTCTGCATCACTCTCTTGAGCCTCTGCATCCCTCTCTTGAGCCTCTGCATCCCTCTCTTGAGCCTCTGCATCACTCTCTTGAGCCCCTGCATCCCTCTCTCAAGCCTCTGCATCACTCTCTTGAGCCTCTGCATCACCCTCTTAAGCCTCTGCATTACTCTCTTGAGCCTCTGCATCCCTCTCCTAAGCCTCTGCCTCACTCTCTTAAGCCTCTGCATCACTCTCTTGAGCCTCTGCATCCCTCTCTTGAGCCTCTGCATCACTCTCTTCAGCCTCTGCATCCCTCTCTTGAGCCTCTGCAACACTCTCTTCAGCCTCTGCATCACTCTCTTAAGCCTCTGAATCCCTCTCTTGAGGCCTCTGCATCACTCTCTTGAGCCTCTGCATCACTCTCTTGAGCCTCTGCATCACTCTCTTGAGCCTCTGCATCACTCTCTTAAGCCTCTGCATCACTCTCTTGAGCCTCTGCATCACTCTCTTAAGCCTCTGCATCACTCTCTTGAGCCTCTGCATCATTCTCTTAAGCCTCTGCATCCCTCTCTTCAGCCTCTGCATCACTCTCTTGAGCCTTTGCATCACTCTCATGAGCCTCTGCATCCCTCTCTTGAGCCTCTGCATCACTCTCTTAAGCCTCTGCATCCCTCTCTTGAGCCTCTGCATCACTCTCAAGAGCCTCTGCATCCCTCTCTTGTGCCTCTGTTCCCTCACTTGAGCCTCTGCATCCCTCTCTTGAGCCTCTGCATCCCTCTCTTGAGCCTCTGCATCATTCTCTTGAGCCTCTGCATACCTCTCTTGAGCCTCTGCATCACTCTCTTAAGCCTCTGCATCACTCTCTTGAGCCTTTGCATCACTCTCTTGAGCCTCTGCATCCCTCTCCTAAGCCTCTGCCTCACTCTCTTAAGCCTCTGCATCACTCTCTTGAGCCTCTGCATCCCTCTCCTAAGCCTCTGCAACACTCTCTTAAGCCTTTGCATCCCTCTCTTAAGCCTCTGCATCCCTCTCCTGAGCCTCTGCATCACTTTCAAGAGCCTCTGCATCCCTCTCTTGAGCCTCTGCATCCCTCTCTTGAGCCTCTGCATCCCTCTCTTGAGCCTCTGCATCCCTCTCTTGAGCCTCTGCATCACTCTCTTGAGCCTTTGCATCACTCTCTTAAGCCTCTTCATCCCTCTCTTGAGCCTCTGCATCACTCTCTTAAGCCTCTGCATCCCTCTCTTGAGCCTCTGCATCCCTCTCTTGAGCCTCTGCATCCCTCTCTTAAGCCTCTGCATCACTCTCTTAGGCCTCTGCATCACTCTCTTAAGCCTCTGCATCCCTCTCTTGAGCCTCTGCATCACTCTCTTGATCCTCTGCATCACTCTCTTTGCATCACTCTTGAGCCTCTGCATCACTCTCTTAAGCCTCTGCATCACTCTCTTGAGCCTCTGCATCCCTCTCTTAAGCCTCTGCATCACTCTCTTGAGCCTCTGCATCACTCTCTTGAGCCTCTGCATCACTCTCTTGAGCCTCTGCATCACTCTCTTAAGCCTCTGCATCACTCTCGTAAGCCTCTGCATCCCTCTCTTGAGCCTCTGCATCCCTCTCTTGAGCCTCTGCATCACTCTCTTGAGCCTCTGCATCACTCTCTTGAGCCTCTGCATCACTCTCTTGAGCCTCTGCATCACTCTCTTGAGCCTCTGCATCACTCTCTTAAGCCTCTGCATCACTCTCTTGAGCCTCTGCATCATTCTCTTCAGCCTCTGCATTCCTCTCTTAAGCCTCTGCATCACTCTCTTGATCCTCTGCATCCCTCTCTTAAGCCTCTGCATCACTCTCTTGAGCCCCTGCATCATTCTCTTGAGCCTCTGCATCCCTCTCTTAAGCCTCTACATCATTCTCTTGTGCCTCTGCATCACTCTCTTGAACCTCTGCATCACTCTCTTAAGCCTCTGCATCTCTCTCTTCAGCCTCTGCATCCCTCTCTTAAGCCTCTGCATCACTCTCAAGAGCATCTGCATCCCTCTCTTGAGCCTGCATCACTCTCTTGAGCCCTCTCTTGACACTCTCTTGAGCCTCTGCATCCCTCTCTTGAGCCTCTTCATCCCTCTCTTGAGCCCCTGCATCCCTCTCTTGAGCCTCTACATTCCTCTCTTGAGCTTCTTGCATCCCTCTCTTATCCCTCTCTTAAGCCTCTGCATCACTCTCTTGAGCCTTTGCATCACTCTCGTGAGCCTCTGCATCCCTCTCTTATGCCTCTGCAACACTCTCTTCAGCCTCTGCATCACTCTCTTGAGCCTTTGCATCACTCTCTTGAGCCTCTGCATCCCTCTCATAAGCCTCTGCAACACTGTCTTCAGCCTCTGCATCACTCTCTTAAGCCTCTACATCCCTTTTTTGAGCCAATCCATCACTTTCGAAAGCCTCAGCATCCTTTTCTTGAGCCTTTGCATTACTCTCTTGAACTCCTGCATCCCTCTCATGAGCCTCTGCATCCCTCTCCTGAGCCTTTGCATCACTCTCTTGAGCCTTTGCATCACTCTCTTAAGCCTCTGCATACCTCTCATGAGCCTCTGCATCTCTCTCAAGATCTTCTGCATCCCTCTCTTGTGCCTCTGCATCCCTCACTTGAGCCTCTGCATCCCTCTCTTGAGCCTCTGCATTTCTCTCTTAGGCCTCTGCATCCCTCTCTTGAGCCTCTGCATCCCTCTCTTAAGCCTCTGCATCACTCTCTTAATCCTCTGCATCACCCTCTTAAGCCTCTGAATCACTCTCTTGAGCCTCTGCATCACTCTCTTTAGCCTCTGCATCCCTCTCTTGAGCCTCTGCATCACTCTCTTGAGCCTCTGCATCACTCTCTTGAGCCCCTGCATCCCTCTCTCAAGCCTCTGCATCACTCTCTTGAGCCTCTGCATCACCCTCTTAAGCCTCAGCATTACTCTCTTGAGCCTCTGCATCCATCTCCTAAGCCTCTGCCTCACTCTCGTAAGCCTCTGCATCACTCTCTTGAGCCTCTGCATCCCTCTCTTGAGCTTCTGCATCACTCTCTTCATCCCTCTCTTGAGCCTCTGCAACACTCTCTTCAGCCTCTACATCACTCTCTTAAGCCTCTGCATCACTCTCTTGAGGCCTCTGCATCCCTCTCTTGAGACTCTGCATCACTCTCTTGAGCCTCTGCATCACTCTCTTGATTCTCTGCATCACTCTCGTAAGCCTCTGCATCACTCTCTTGAGCCTCTGCATCCCTCTTTTAAGCCTCTGCATCACTCTCTTAAGCCTCTGCATCCCTCTCTTGAGCCTCTGCATCACTCTCTTAAGCCTCTACATCACTCTCTTGAGCCTCTGCATCACTCTCTTGAGCCTCTGCATCACTCTCTTGAGCCTCTGCATCACCTCTCCTGAGCCTCTGCATCACTTTCTTAGAGCCTCTGCATCCCTCTCTTGTGCCTCTGCATCCCTCTCTTGAGCCTCTGCATCCCTCTCTTGAGCCTCTGCATCCCTCTCTTGAGCCTCTGCATCCCTCTCTTGAGCCTCTGCATAATTCTCTTGAGCCTCTGCATCACTCTCTTGAGCCTCTGCATCACTCTCTTAAGCCTCTGCATCACTCTCTTGAGCCTCTGCATCCCTCTCTTGAGCCTCTGCATCACTCTCTTAAGCCTCTGCATCACTCTCTTGAGCCTCTGCATCACTCTCTTGAGCCTCTGCATCCCTCTCTTAAGCCTCTTCATCCCTCTCTTGAGCCTCTGCATCACTCTCTTGAGCCTCTACATCCCTCTCTTGAGCCTCTGCATCCCTCTCTTAAGCCTCTGAGAGCCTCTGCATCACTCTCTAGACTCTCTCTTATGCCTCTGAATCACTCTGTTGAGCCTCTGCATCACTCTCTTGAGCCTCTCCATCACTCTTTTGAGCCTCTGCATCCCTCTCTTAAGCCTCTCCAACACTCTCTTCAGCCCCTGCACCACTCCCTTAAGCCTCTGCATCCCTTTTTTGAGCCTCTGCATCACTTTCTTAAGCCTCTGCATCCCTTTCTTGAGCCTTTGCATCACTCTGTTGAACTCCTGCATCCCTCTCCTGAGCCTCTGCGTCACTCTCAAGAGCCTCTGCATCCCTCTCTTGAGCCTCTGCATCCCTCTCTTGAGCCTCTGCATCCCTCTCTTGAGCCTCTGCATCCCTCTCTTAGGCCTCTGCATCCCTCTCATGAGCCTCTGCATCCCTCTCTTGAGCCTCTGCATCTCTCTCTTCAGCCTCTGCATCACTCTCTTGAGCCTCTGCATCACTCTCTTGAGCCCCTGCATCCCTCTCTCAAGCCTCTGCATCACTCTCTTGAGCCTCTGCATCACCCTCTTAAGCCTCAGCATTACTCTCATGAGCCTCTGCATCCATCTCCTAAGCCTCTGCCTCACTCTCGTAAGCCTCTGCATCACTCTCTTGAGCCTCTGCATCCCTCTCTTGAGCTCCTGCATCACTCTCTTCATCCCTCTCTTGAGCCTCTGCAACACTCTCTTCAGCCTCTACATCACTCTCTTAAGCCTCTGAATCCCTTTCTTGAGGCCTCTGCATAACTCTCTCGAGACTCTGCATTCTCTGCATCACTCTCTTGATTCTCTGCATCACTCTCGTAAGCCTCTGAATCACTCTCTTGAGCCTCTGCATCCCTCTCTTAAGCTTCTGCATCCCTCTCTTAAGCCTCTGCATCCCTCTCTTAAGCCTCTGCATCACTCTCTTAAGCCTCTACATCACTCTCTAGAGCCTCTGCATCACTCTCTTCAGCCTCTGCATCACTCTCTTGAACGTCTGTATCACTCTCTTGAGCCTCTGCATCACTCTCTTGAGCCTCTGCATCACTCTCTTGAGCCTCTGCATCACTCTCTTGAGCCTCTGCATCATACTCTTGAGCCTCTGCATCACTCTCTTGATCCTTGCATCATTCTCTTGAGCCTCTGCATCATTCTCTTGATCCTCTGCATCACTCTGCTCACTCTCTTGAGCCTCTGCATCCCTCTCTTAAGCCTCTGCATCACTCTCTTGAGCCTCTGCATCACTCTCTTAAGCCTCTGCATCACTCTCTTGAGCCTCTGCATCCCTCTCTTGAGCCTCTGCATCACTCTCTTGAGCCTCTGCATCACTCTCTTGATCCTCTGCATCCCTCTCTTGAGCCTCTGCATCACTCTCTTAAGCCTCTGCATCACTCTCTTGAGCCTCTGCATCACTCTCTTGAGCCTCTGCATCACTCTCTTAAGCCTCTGCATCATTCTCTTGAGCCTCTGCATCACTCTCTTGAGCCTCTGCATCCCTTTCATGAGCCTCTGCATCCCTCTCTTGAGCCTCTGCATCACTCTCTTAAGCCTCTGCATCCCTCTCTTGAGCCTCTGCATCACTCTCTTGAGCCTCTGCATCCCTCTCTTAAGCCTCTGCATCCCTCTCTTGAGCCTCTGCATCCCTCTCTTGAGCCTCTGCATCCCTCTCTTGAGCCTCTGCATCACTCTCTTGAGCCTCTGCATCCTCTGCACTCTCTTGAGCCTCTGCATCACTCTCTTGAGCCTCTGCATCACTCTCTTAAGCCTCTGCATCACTCTCTTGAGCCTCTGCATCCCTCTCTTAAGCCTCTGCCTCACTCTCTTGAGCCTCTGCATCAATCTCTTGAGCCTCTGCATCCCTCTCTTGAGCCTCTGCATCACTCTCTTCAGCCTCTTCATCCCTCTCTTGAGCCTCTGCATCACTCTCTTCAGCCTCTGCATCACTCTCTTAAGCCTCTGCATCACTCTCTTGAGCCTCTGCATCACTCTCTTGAGCCTCTGCATCACTCTCTTGAGCCTCTGCATCACTCATCTTAAGCCTCTGAATCACTCTCATGAGCATCTGCATCCCTCTCTTAAGCCTATGCATCCCTCTCTTCTGCCTCTGTATCACTCTCTTAGGCTTCTGCTTCACTCTCTTGAGCCTCTGCATCACTCTCTTGAGCCTCTGCATCACTCTCTTAATCCTCTACATCCCTCTCTTAAGCCTCTGCTTCACTCTCTTAAGCCTCTGCATCACTCTCTAGAGCCTCTGCATCACTCTCTTGATCCTCTGCTTCCCTCTCTTGATCCTCTGCATCACCCTCCTGAGCCTCTGCATCACTCTCTTGATCGGCTGCATCACTCTCTTGAGCCTCTGCATCACTCTCTTGAGCCTCTCCATCACTCTCTTGAGCCTCTGCATCACTCTCTTGAGCCTCTGCATCACTCTCTTGAGCCTCTGCATCCCTCTCTTAAGCCTCTACATCATTCTCTTGAGCCTCTGCATCACTCTCTTAAGCCTCTGCATCACTCTCTTGAGCCTCTGCATCACTCTCTTAAGCCTCTGCATCTCCCAAGCCTTCTCTTGAGCCTCTGCATCACTCTCTTGAGCCTCTGCATCCCTCTCTTAAGCCTCTGCATCACTCTCTTGAGCCTCTGCATCACTCTCTTGAGCCTCTGCATCACTCTCTTGAGCCTCTGCATCACTCTCTTGAGCCTCTGCATCACTCTCTTGAGCCTCTGCATCACTCTCTTGAGCCTCTGCATCCCTCTCTTGAGCCTCTGCATCACTCTCTTGAGCCTCTGCATCACTCTCTTGAGCCTCTGCATCACTCTCTTAAGCCTCTGCATCACTCTCTTAAGCCTCTGCATCACTCTCTTGAGCCTCTGCATCCCTCTCTTGAGACCTCTGCATCACTCTCTTGAGCCTCTGCATCACTCTCTTAAGCCTCTGCATCACTCTCTTGAGCCTCTGCATCCCTCTCTTAAGCTTCTGCATCCCTCTCTTAAGCCTCTGCATCACTCTCTTAAGCCTTTGCATCACTCTCTTGAGCCGCTGCATCCCTCTCTTAAGCCTCTGCAACACTCTCTTCAGCCTCTGCATCACTCTCTTTAGCCTCTGCATCCCTTTTTTGAGCCTCTGCATCACTTTCGTAAGCCTCGGCATTCCTTTCTTGACCCTCTGCATCACTCTCTTGAACTCCTGCATCCCTCTAATGAGCCTCTGCATCCCTCTCCTTAGCCTTTGTATCACTCTCTTAAGCCTCTGCATCCCTCTCTTGAGCCTCTGCGTCACTCTCAAGAGCCTCTGCATCCCTCTCTTGAGCCTCTGCATCCCTCCCTTGAGCCTCTGCATCCCTCTCTTTAGCCCCTGCATCCCTCTCCTGAGCTTCTGCATCCCTCTCTTGAGCACCTGCATCACTCTCTTAAGCCTCTGCATCACTCTCTTAAGCCTCTGCATCACTCTCGTAAGCCTCTCAATCACTCTCATGAGCCTCTGCATCCCTCACTTGAGCCTCTGCATCCCCCTCTTGCGCCTCTGCATCCCTCTCTTGGGCCTCTATATCCACTCTCTTGAGCCTCTGCATCTCTCTTGAGCCTCTGCATCACCCTCTTATGCCTCTGCATTACTTTCTTGAGCCTCTGCATCCCTCTCTTATGCCTCTGCCTCACTATCTTCAGCCTCTGCATCCCTCTCTTAAGCCTCTCTGCATCACTCTCTTAAGCCTCTACATCCCTTTTTTGAGCCAATCTCACTTTCGTAAGCCTCTGCATTCTTCTCTTAAGCCTCTGCATCACTCTCTTGATCCTCTGCATCCCTCTCTTAAGCCTCTGCATCATTCTCAAGAGCCCCTGCATCATTCCCTTGAGCCTCTACATCCCTCTCTTAAGCCTCTACATCATTCTTTTGTGCCTCTGCATCCCTCACTTGAGCCTCTGCATCCCTCTCTTGAGCCTCTGCATCCCTCTCTTGTGCCTCTGCATCCCTCTCTTGGGCCTCTGCATCACTCTCGTAAGCCTCTGCATCACTCTCTTAAGCCTCTGAATCACTCTCTTGAGCCTCTGCATCACTCTCTTGAGCCCTTGCATCCCTCTCTCAAGCCTCTGCATCACTCTCTTGAGCCTCTGCATCACTCTCTTGAGCCCCTGCATCCCTATCTCAAGCCTCTGCATCACTCTCCTAAGCCTCTGCCTCACTCTCTTAAGATTCTGCATCACTCTCTTGAGCCTCTGCATCCCTCTCTTGAGCCTCTGCCTCACTCTCTTAAGCCTCTGCATCACTCTCTTCAGCCTCTTCATCCCTCTCTTGAGCCTCTGCAACACTCTCTTCAGCCTCTGCATCACTCTCTTAAGCCTCTGAATCCCTCTCTTGAGGGCTCTGCATAACACTCTCGAGCCTCTGCATCACTCTCTCTGCATCACTCTCTTGATTCTCTGCATCACTCTCGTAAGCCTCTGAATCACTCTCTTGACCCTCTGCATCCCTCTCTTAAGCTTCTGCATCCCTCTCTTAAGCCTCTGCATCCCTCTCTTAAGCCTCTGCATCACTCTCTTAAGCCTCTACATCACTCTCTAGAGCCTCTGCATCACTCTCTTCAGCCTCTGCATCACTCTCTTGAACGTCTGTATCACTCTCTTGAGCCTCTGCATCACTCTCTTGAGCCTCTCTATCACTCTCTTGAGCCTCTGCATCACTCTTTTGAGCCTCTGCATCACTCTCTTAAGCCTCTGCATCCCTCTCTTAAGCTCTGCATCATTCTCTTGAGCCTCTGCATTCCTCTCTTAAGCCTCTGCATCACTCTCTTGAGTCTCTGCATCCTTCTCTTAAGCCTCTGCATCATTCTCTTGAGCCCCTGCATCATTCTCTTGAGCCTCTGCATCCCTCTCTTAAGCCTCTACATCATTCTCTTGTGCCTCTGCATCACTCTCTTGAGCCTCTGCATCACTCTCTTAAGCCTCTGCATCACTCTCTTGAGCCTCTGCATCACTCTCTTGAGCCTCTGCATCACTCTCTTGAGCCTCTGCATCACTCTCTTGAGCCTTTGCATCACTCTCTTGAGCTTCTCTATCACTCTCTTGAGCATCTGCATTACTCTCTTGAGCCTCTGCATCACTCTCTTAAGCCTTTGCATCCCTCTCTTAAGCCTCTGCATCACTCTCTTGAGCCTTTGCATCACTCTCTTGAGCCTCTGCATCCCTCTCTTAAGCCTCTGCCACACTCTCTTCAACCTTTGCATCACTCTCTTAAGCCTCTGCATCCCTCTCTTCTATGAGCCTCTGCATCCCTCTCTTAAGCCTCTGCAACACTCTCTTGAGATTCTGCATCACTCTCTTGAGCCTCTACATCCCTCTCTGGAGCTTCTGCATCCCTCGCGTAAGCCTTTGCATCACTCTCTTGAGCCTTTGCATCACTCTCCTGAGCCGCTGCATCCCTCTCTTAAGCCTCTGCAACACTCTCTTCAGCCTCTGCATCACTCTCTTTAGCCTCTGCATCCCTTTTTTGAGCCTCTGCATCACTTTCGTAAGCCTCGGCATCCCTTTCTTGACCCTCTGCATCACTCTCTTGAGCCTCTGCATCCCTCTCTTGAGCCTCTGCATCCCTCTCTTGAGCCTCTGCATCACTCTCTTAAGCCTCTGCATCCCTCTCTTGAGCCTCTGCAACACTCTCTTCAGCCTCTGCATCAATCTCTTGAGCCTCTGCATCCCTCTCTTGAGCCTCTGCATCCCTCTCTTTAGCCCCTGCATCACTCTCTTGAGCTTCTGCATCCCTCTCTTGAGCACCTGCATCACTCTCTTAAGCCTCTGCATCACTCTCTTAAGCCTCTGCATCACTCTCGTAAGCCTCTGCATCACTCTCTTGAGCCTCTGCATCCCTCACTTGAGCCTCTGCATCCCTCTCTTGCGCCTCTGCATCCACTCTCTTCAGCCTCTGCATCACTCTCTTAAGCCTCTGAATCCCTCTCTTGAGCCTCTGCATCACTCTCTCGAGCCTCTGCATCACTCTCTTGACTGCATCACTCTCTTGATGCCTCTGCATCACTCTCTTGAGCCTCTGCATCACTCTCTTGAGCCTCTGCATCACTCTCTTCAGCCTCTGCATCCCTCTCTTAAGCCTCTGCATCCCTCTCTTGAGCATCTGCATCACTCTCTTGAGCCTCTGCATCACTCTCTAAGCCTCTGCATCACTCTCTTGAGCCTCTGCATCACTCTCTTGAACCTCTGCATCCCTCTCTTGAGCCTCTGCATCACTCTCTTGAGCCATCTCTCTTTTGCCTCTCATCACTCTTGAGCCTCTGCATCACTCTTTGAGCCTCTGCATCACTCTCTTGAAGCCTCTGCATCATCTTGAGCCTCTGCATCCTCTGAGCCTTTGCATCACTCTCTTAAGCCTCTGCATCCCTCTCTTGAGCCTCTGCATCACTCTCTTGAGCCTCTGCATCCCTCTCATGAGCCTCTGCATCCCTCTCTTGAGCCTCTGCATCCCTCTCTTGAGCCTCTGCATCCCTTTCTTGAGCCTATGCATCCCTCTCTTAAGCCTCTGCATCCCTCTCTTGAGCCTCTGCATCACTCTCTTGAGCCTCTGCATCACTCTCTTGAGCCTCTGCATCACTCTCTTGAGCCTCTGCATCACTCTCTTCAGCCTCTGCATCACTCTCTTAAGCCTCTGCATCATTCTCTTCAGCCTCTGCATCCCTCTCTTAAGCCTCTGCATCATTCTCTTCAGTTTCTGCATTCCTCTCTTAAGCCTCTGCATCACTCTCTTGAGCCTCTGCATCCCTCTCTTGAGCCTCTGCATCACTCTCCTGAGCCCCTGCATCATTCTCTTGAGACTCTGCATCCCTCTCTTAGGCCTCTACATCATCTCTTGAGCCTCTGCATCACTCTCTTGAACCTCTGCAACCCGCTCTTAAGCCTCTGCATCTCTCTCTTCAGCCTCTGCATCCCTCTCTTGAGCCTCTGCATCCCTCTCTTGAGCACCTGCATCCCTCTCTTGAGCCTCTGCATCACTCTCTTGAGCCTCTGCATCCCTCTCTTAAGCCTCTGCATCACTCTCTTAAGCCTCTGCATCACTCTCTTGAGCCTCTGCATCCCTCTCTTAAGCCTCTGCATCACTTTCTTGAGCCTCTGCATCACTCTCTTAAGCCTCTGCATCCCTCTCTTTAGCCTCTGCATCACTCTCTTGAGCCTCTGCATCCCTCTCTTGTGCCTCTGCATCCCTCACTTGAGCCTCTGCATCCCTCTCTTGAGCCTCTGCATCCCTCTCTTGAGCCTCTGCATCCCTCTCTTGAGCCTCTGCATCACTCTCTTAAGCCTCTGCATCACTCTCTTGAGCCTCTGCATCATTCTCTTAAGCCTCTGCATCACTCTCTTGAGCCTCTGCATCACTCTCTTGAGCCTCTGCATCCCTCTCTTAAGCCTCTGCATCCCTCTCTTGAGCCTCTGCATCACTCTCTTGAGCCTCTGCATCCCTCTCTTGAGCCTCTGCATCCCTCTCTTGAGCCTCTGCACCACTCTCTTAAGCCTCTGCATCACTCTCGTAAGCCTCTGCATCACTCTATTAAGCCTCTGCATCACTCTCGTAAGCCTCTGCATCACTCTATTAAGCCTCTGCATCACTCTCGTAAGCCCCTGCAACCCTCTATTGAGCCTCTGCATCACTCTCTTGAGCCTCTGCATCACCCTCTTAAGCCTCTGCATCCCTCTTTTGAGCCTCTGCATCCCTTTCATGAGCCTCTGCATCTCTCTCTTGAACTCCTGCATCCCTCTCATGAGCCTTTGCATCCCTTCCTTGAGCCTCTGCATCACTCTCTTCAGCCTCTGCATCCCTCTCTTGAGCCTCTGCATCACTCTCAAGAGCCTATGCATCCCTCTCTTGTGCCTCTGCATCCCTCACTTGAGCCTCTGCATCCTTCTCTTGAGCCCCTGCATCCCTCTCTTGAGCCTCTGCATCCCTCTCTTGAGCCTCTGCATCCCTCTCTTAAGCCTTTGCATCACTCTCTTAAGCCTCTGCATCACTCTCGTAAGCCTCTGAATCACTCTCTTGAGCCTCTGCATCCCTCTCTTGAGCCTCTGCATCACTCTCTTCAGCCTCTGCATCCCTATCTTGAGCCTCTGCATCACTCTCTTGAGCCTCTGCATCACTCTCTTGAGCCTCTGCATCCCTCTCTTGAGCCTCTGCATCCCTCTCTTAAGCCTCTGCATCACTCTCTTGAGCCTCTGCATCACTCTCTTGAGCCTCTGCATCACTCTTTTGAGCCTCTGCATCCCTCTCTTAAGAGTCTGCAACACTCTCCTCAGCCTCTGCATCACTCTCTCAAACCTCTGCATCCCTCTCTTGATCATCTGCATTACTCTCGTAAACCTCTGCATCACTCTCTTGAGCCTCTGCATCCCTCTCATGAGCCTCTGAATCCCTCTCTTGAGGCCTCTGCATCACTCTCTCGAGCCACTGCATCACTCTCTTGATCCTCTGCATCACTCACTTGAGACTCTGTATCACTCTCTTAAGCCTTTGCTTCCCTCTCCTGATCCTCTGCTTCCCTCTCTTGATCCTCTGTATCACTCTCTTGAGACTCTGCATCTCTCTCTTGATCCTCTGCATCACTGTCTTGAGCCTCTGCATCCCTGTCTTGAACTCCTGCATCTCTCTCATGAGCCTCTGCATCCCTCTCTTGAGCCTTTGCGTCGCTCTCTTAAGCCTCTGCATCCCTCTCTTGAGCCTCTGCATCACTCTCAAGAGCCTCTGCATCCCTCTCTTGTGCCTCTGCATCCCTCACTTGAGCCTCTGCATCCCTCTCTTGAGCCTCTGCATACCTCTCTTGGGCCTCTGCATCCCTCTCTTGAGCCTCTGCACCACTCCTTTAAGCCTCTGCATCACTCTCGTAAGCCTCTGCATCACTCTCTTAAGCCTCTTCATCACTCTCGTAAACCTCTGAATCACTCTCTTGAGCCTCTCTATCACTCTCTCGAGCCCCTGCATCCCTCTCAGCCTCTGATCCTCTTGCCTCTGCATCACTCTCTTAAGCCTCTGCATCTCTTGAGCCTCTGCATCACTCTGCTTAAGCCTCTGCATCCCTCTCTTGAGCCTCTGCATCACTCACTTAAGCTTCTGCATCCCACTCTTGAGCCTCTGCATCCCTCTCTTGAGCCTCTGCATCCCTCTCTTGAGCCTCTGCATCTCTCTCTTAAGCCTTTGCATCACTCTCTTAAGCCTCTGCATCACTCTCGTAAGCGTCTGAATCACTCTCTTGAGCCTCTGCATCCCTCTCTTTAGCCTCTGCATCACTCTCTTCAGACTCTGCACCCCTATCTTGAGCCTCTGCATCACTCTCTTGAGCCTCTGCATCACTCTCGTAAACCTCTGAATCACTCTCTTCAGCCACTCTATCACTCTCTTGAGCCCCTGCATCCATCTACTGAGTCTCTGCATCCCTTTCTTGAGCCTCTGCATCTCTCTCTTGAACTCCTCCATCCCTCTCATGAGCCTTTGCATCCTTCTCTTGAGCATTTGCATCACTCGCTTAAGCCTCTGCATCCCTCTCTTGAGATTCTGCATCACTCTCAAGAGCCACTGCATATCTCTCTTGTGCCTCTGCATCCGTCACTTGAGCCTCTGCATCCCTCTCTTGAGCCCCTGCATCCCTCTCTTGAGCCTCTACATCCCTCTCTTGAGCCTCTGCATCACTCTCTTAAGCCTCTGCATCACTCTCTTAAGCCTCTGCATCACTCTCGTAAGCCTCTGAATCACTCTCTTGAACCTCTGCATCCCTCACTTGAGCCTCTGATTCACTCTCCTCAGCCTCTGCATCACTCTCTTAAGTCTCTGCTTCCCTCTCTTGATCCTCTGCATCAGAGGCTGAGCCTCTGAGCCTCTCTTGAGCCTCTGCATCCCTCTCTTAAGCCTCTGCATCACTCTCATGAGCCTCTGAATCACTCTCATGAGCTTCTACATCCCTCTTTTGAGCCTCAGCTTCCCTCTCTTAAGCCTCTGCAACACTCTCTTCAGCCTCTGCATCCCTCTCTTGATCATCTGCATCAATCTCGTAAGCCTCTGCATCACTCTCTTGAGCCTCTGCATCACTCTCTTGAGCCTCTGCATCACTCTCTTAAGCCTCTGCATCACTCTCTTTAGCCTCTGAATCACTCTCTTGAGCCACTGCATAACTCTCTTGAGCCCCTGCATCCCTCTCTCAAGCCTCTGCATCACTCTCTTGAGCCCCTGCATCCCTCTCTCAAGCCTCTGCATCACTCTCTTGACCCTCTGCATCCCTCTATTGAGCCTCTGCATCACTCTCTTGAGCCCCTGCATCCCTCTCTCAAGCCTCTGCATCCCTCTCTTGAGCCTCTGCATCACTCTCTTCAGTCTCTTCATCTCTCTCTTGAGCTTCTGCAACACTCTCTTCAGCCTCTGCATCACTCTCTTAAGCCTCTGAATCCCTCTCTTGAGGCCTCTGCATAACTCTCTCGAGCCTCTGCATCACTCTCTTGATTATCTGCATCACTCTCGTAAGCCTCTGAATCACTCTCCCGAGCCTCTGCATCACTCTCTTGATACTCTGCATCACTCTCTTGAGCCTCTGCATCACTCTCTTGAGCCTCTGCATCACTCTCTAGAGCCTCCGCATCACTCTCTTCAGCCTCTGCATCACTCTCTTAAGCCTCTGCTACCCTCTCTTGATCCACTGCATCACTCCCTTGAGCCTCTGCATTACTTCCTTAAGCCTCTGCATCACTCTCATGAGCCTCTGAATCACTTTCTTGAGCCTCTGCATCCCTCTCTTGAGCCTCTGCACTACTCCCAAGAGCGTCTGCATCCCTCTCTTTTGCCTCTTCATGACTCACTTGAGCCTCTGCATCGCTCCCTTGAGCCTTTGCATCACTCTCTTGAACTCCTGCATCCCACTCAGGAGCCTCTGCATCCCTCACTTGAGCCTTTGCATCACTCTCTTAAGCCTCTGCATCCAACTCTTGAGCCTCTGCGTCACTTTCAAGAGCCTCTGCATCCCTCTCATGTACCTCTGCTTCCCTCACTTGAGCCTCTGCATCCCTCTCTTGAGCCTCTGCATCCCTCTCTTGAGCCTCTGCATCCCTCTCTTAAGCCTTTACATCCCTCCCATGAGCCTCTGCATCACTCTCGTATGCATCTGAATCACTCTTTTGAGCCTCTGCATCACTCTCCTGAGGCTCTCCATCACTCTCTTCAGCCTCTTCATCCCTCTCTTAAGCCTCTGCATCACTCTCTTGAGCCCCTGCATCATTCTCTTGAGACTCTGCATCTTTTTCTTAGGCCTCTACATCATTCTCTTGTGCCTCTGCGTCACTCTCTTGAACCTCTGCAACACTCTCTTAAGCCTCTTCATCTCTCTCTTCAGCCTCTGCATCCCTCTCTTGAGCCTCTGCATCCCTCTCTATTGAGCACCTGCATCCCTCTCTTGAGCCTCTACATCCCTCTCTTGAGCCCCTGCATCCCTCTGTTAAGCCTCTGCATCACTCTCTTGAGCCTTTGCATCACTCTCTTGAGCCTCTGCATCCCTCTCTTATGCCTCAGCAACACTCTCTTCAGCCTCTGCATCACTCTCTTAAGCCTCTACATCCCTCTCTTGAGCCTCTGCATCTCTCTCTTAAGCCTCTGCAACACTCGCTTCAGCCTCTGCATCACTCTCTTGAGCCTTTGCATCACTCTGTTGAGCCTCTGCATCCCTCTCGTAAGCCTCTGCAACACTTTCTTCAGCCTCCGCATCACTCTCTTAAGCCTCTACATCCCTCTCTTGAGCCTCTGCGTCACTCTCAAGAGCCTCTGCATCCCTCTCTTGTGCCTCTGCATCCCTCACGTGAGCCTCTACATCCCTCTCTTGAGCCACTGCATCCCTCTCTTGAGCCTCTGCATCCCTCTCTTGAGCCCCCGCATCCCTCTCTTAAGCCTCTGCATCCCTCGCTTGAGCCTCTGCATCCCTAACTTAAGCCTCTGCATCACTCTCTTAAGCCTCTGCATCACTCTCAAGAGCCTCTGCATCCCTCTCTTGTGCCTCTGCATCCCTCACTTGAGCCTCTGCATCCCTCTCTTGAGCCTCTGCATCCCTCTCTTGGGCCTCTGCATCCCTCTCTTGAACCCCTGCACCACTCTCTTAAGCCTCTGCATCACTCTCGTAAGCCTCTGCATCACTCTCTTAAGCCTCTGCATCACTCTCGTAAACCTCTGAATCACTCTCTTGAGCCTCTCTATCACTCTCCTGAGTCCCTGCATCCCTCTATTGAGACTCTGCATCACTCTCTAGAGCCTCTGCATCACCCTCATAAGCCTCTGCATCCCTCTTTTGAGCCTCTGCATCATTTTCTTAAGCCTCTGCATCCCTTTCCTGAGCCTCTTCATCTCTCTCTTGAACTCCTGCATCCCTCTCATGAGCCTTTGCATCCCTCTCTTGAGCCTTTGCATCACTCGCTTAAGCCTCTGCATCCCTCCCTTGAGCCTCTGCATCACTCACAAGAGCCTATGCATCCCTCTCTTGTGCCTCTGCATCCCTCACTTGAGCCTCTACATCCCTCTCATGAGCCCCTGCCTCCCTCTCTTGAGCCTCTTCAACCCGCTCTTGAGCCTCTGCATCCCTCTCTTAAGCCTTTGCATCACTCTCTTAAGCCTCTGAATCACTTTCGTAAGCCTCTGAATCACTCTCTTGAGCCTCTGCAATCCTCTCTTGAGCCTCTGCATCACTCTCTTCAGCCTCTGCATCCCTATCTTGAGCCTCTGCATCACTCTCTTGAGCCTCTGCATCACTCTCTTGAGCCTCTTCATCCCTCTCTTGAGCCTCTGCATCCCTCTCTTAAGCCTCTGCATCACTCTCTTGAGCCTCTGCATCACTCTCTTGAGCCTCTGCATCACTCTTTTGAGCTTCTGCATCCCTCTCTTAAGAGTCTGCAACACTCTCCTCAGCCTCTGCATCACTCTCTCAAACCTCTGCATCCCTCTCTTGATCATCTGCATTACTCTCGTAAACCTCTGCATCACTCTCTCGAGCCACTGCATCACTCTCTTGATCCTCTGCATCACTCACTTGAGACTCTGTATCACTCTCTTAAGCCTTTGCTTCCCTCTCCTGATCCTTTGCTTCCCTCTTTTGATCCTCTGTATCACTCTCTTGAGCCTTTGCATCTCTCTCTTGATCCTCTGCATCACTGTCTTGAGCCTCTGCATCCCTGTCTTGAACTCCTGCATCTCTCTCATGAGCCTCTGCATCCCTCTCTTAAGCCTCTGCATCCCTCTCTTCAGCCTCTGCATCACTCTCAAGAGCCTCTGCATCCCTCTCTTGTGCCTCTGCATCCCTCACTTGAGCCTCTGCATACCTCTCTTGGGCCTCTGCATCCCTCTCTTGAGCCTCTGCACCACTCTATTAAGCCTCTGCATCACTCTCGTAAGCCTCTGCATCACTCTCTTAAGCCTCTTCATCACTCTCGTAAACCTCTGAATCACTCTCTTGAGCCTCTCTATCACTCTCTCGAGCCCCTGCATCCCACTATTGAGCCTCTGCATCACTCTCTTGAGCCTCTGCATCACCCTCTTAATCCTCTGCATCCCTCTTTTGAGCCTCTGCATCATTTTCTTAAGCCTCTGCATCCCTTTCTTGAGCCTCTTCATCTCTTGAACCTCTGCATCACTCTTTTGAGCCTCTACATCCCTCTCTTGAGCCTCTGCATCCCTCTCCTAAGCCTCTGCAGTCCTCTCTTGAGCCTCTGCATCACTCTCAAGAGCCTCTGCATCCCTCTCTTGGGCCTCTGCATCCCTCTCCTGAGCCTCCGCATCCCTCTTTTAAGCCTCTGCATCACTCTCTTAAGCCTCTGCATCACTCTCTTAAGACTCTGAATCACTCTCTTGAGCCCCTGTATAACTCTCTTGAGCCCCTGCATCCCTCTCTCAAGCCTCTGCATTACTCTATTAAGCCTCTGCATCACTCTCTTGAGCCTCTGCATCCCTCTCTTCATCCTCTTCATCCCTCTCCTGAGCCTCTGCAACACTCTCTTCAGCCTCTGCATCACTCTCGTAAGCCTCTGAATCACTCGCGAGCCTCTGCATCACTCTCGTGATCCTTTGCATCTGCACTCTCTTGATCCTCTGCATCACTCTCCTGAGCCTCTGCATCACTCTCTTGAGCCTCTGCATCACTCTCAACACTCTCTTGAGGAACTTCTGCATCCCTCTCATGAGCCTCTGCATCCCTCACTTGAACCTTTGCATCACTCTCTTAAGCCTCTGCATCCCTCTCTTGAGCCTCTGTGTCACTCTCAAGAGCCTCTGCATCCCTCTCTTGTGCCTCAGCTTCCCTCACTTGAGCCTCTGCTTCCCTCTCTTGAGCCTTTGCATCACTCTCTTGAGCCTCTGCATCCCTCTATTAAGCCTCTGCAACACTCTCGTCAGACTCTGCATCACTCTCTTAAGCCTCTGCATCCCTCTCTTGAGCCTCTGCATTCATCTCTTAAGCCTCTGCAACACTATCGTCTGCCATTGCATCACTCTCTTGATCCTCTGCAAGACTTTCTTAAGCCTTTGCATCCCTTTCATGAGCCTCTGTATCACTCTCTTGAACTCCTGCATCCCTCTCATGAGCCTTTGCATCCCTCTCCTGAGCCTTTGCATCACTCTAAAGAGCCTCTGAATCCCTCTCTTGTGCCTTTGCATCCCTCTCTTGAGCATCTGCATCACTCTCTTGAGCCTCTACATCCCTCTCTTGAGCCTGTGCATCCCTCTCTTAAGGCTCTGCATCAATCTCGTAAGCCTCTGCATCACTCTCTTGAGCCTCTGCATAACTCTCTTGAGCCTCTGCATCCCTCTCTTGAGCCTCTGAATCACTCTCTTAAGCCTCCGCTTCCCTCTCCTGATCCCCTGCTTCCCTCTCTTGATCCTCTGCATCACTCTCTTGAGCCTCTGCATCACTCTCTTGAGCCTCTGCATCACTCTCTTGATCCTGCGCATCACTCTCTTGACCCTCTGCATCACTCTCTTAAGCCTCTGCTTCCCTCTCCTGATCCCCTGCTTCCCTCTCTTGATCCTCTGCATCACTCTCTTGAGCCTCTGCATCACTCTCTTGATCCTCTGCATCACATTCTTGAGCCTCTGCATCCCTCTCTTGAACTACTGCATCTCTCTCATGAGCCTCTGCATCCCTCTCTTGAGCCTTTGCATCGCTCTCTTAAGCCTCTGAATCCCTCTCTTGAGCCTCTCCATCACTCTCAAGAGCCTCTGCATCCATCTCTTGTGCCTCTGCATCCCTCACTTGAGCCTCTGCATCCCTCTCTTGAGCCACTGCATCCATCTCATGGGCCTATGCATCCCTCTCTTGAGAATCCGCATCCCTCTTTTAAGCCTCTGCATCACTCTCTTGAGCCTCTGCATCACCCTCTTAAGCCTCTGCATTACTCTCTTGAGCATCTGCATCCCACTCCAAAGCCTCTGCCTCACTCTATTAAGCCTCTGAATCACTCTTTTGAGCCTCTGCATCCCTCTCGTGAGCCTCTGCATCACTCTCTTCATCCTCTTCATCCCTCTCTTGAGCCTCTGCAACACATTCTTCAGCCTCTGCATCACTCTCGTAAGCCTCTGAATCACTCTCTCGAGACTCTGCATCACTCTCTTGATCCTCTGCATCACTCTCTTGATCCTCTGCATCACTCTCTTGAGCCTCTGCATCACTATCTTGAACTCCTGCATCCCTCTCATGAGCCTCTGCATCCCTAACTTGAGCCTTTGCATCACTCTCTTAAGCCTCTGCATCCCTCTCTTGAGCCTCTGTGTCACTCTCATGAGCCTCTGCATCCCTTTCGTGTGCCTCTGCTTCCCTCACTTGAGCCTCTGCATCCCTCTCTAGATCCTCTGCATCCCTCTCTTGAGCCTCTGCATCCCTCTCTTAAGCCTCTGCATCACACTCTTAAGCCTCTGCATCACTCTGTTGAGCCTCTGCATCACTTTCTTGAGCCTCTCCATCACTCTCTTGAGCTTCTGCATCCCTCTCTTAAGCCTCTACATTATTCTCTTCAGCCTCTGCATCCCTCTCTTAAGCCTCTGAATCATTCTCTTCAGCCTCTGCATTCCTCTCTTAAGCCTCTGCATCACTCTCTTGATCCTCTGCATCCCTCTCTTGATTCTCTGCATCCCTCTCTTAAGCCTCTGCATCATTCTCTTGAGCCCCTGCATCATTCTCTTGAGCCTCTGCATCCCTCTCTTAAGCCTCTACATCATTCTCTTGTGCCTCTGCATCACTCTCTTGAACTTCTGCATCACTCTCTTAAGCCTCTGCATCTCTCTCTTCAGCCTCTGCATCACTCTCTTGAGCCTCTGCATCACTCTCTTGAGCCTCTGCATCACTCTCTTGAGCCTCTACATCCCTCTCTTGAGCCTCTGCATCCCTCTCTTAAGTCTCTGCATCACTCTCTTGAGCCTTTGCGTCACTCTCTTGAGCCTCTGCATCCCTCTCTTAAGCTTCTGCAACACTCTCTTCAGCCTCTGCATTACTCTCTTAAGCCTCTGCATCCCTCTCTTGAGCCTCTGCATGCAAAGGCTCAAGAGTGTGGTGCAGAGGCTTACGAGAGTGATGCAGAGGCTCAAGAGAGAGATGTAGAGGCTTAAGAGAGTGATGCAGAGGTTCAGGAGAGTGATGCCGTGGCACAAGAGAATGATGTAGAGGCTTAAGAGAGGGATGCAGAGGATCAAGAGAGTGATGCAGAGGCTTAAGAGAGGAATGCAGAGGCTGAAGAGAATGATGTAGAGGCTTAAGAGAGGGATGCAGAGGCTTAAGAGAGTGATGCAGAGGCTCAAGAGAGTGATGCAGAGGCTCAAGAGAGTGATAGAGAGGCTCAAGAGAGGGATACAGAGGTTCAAGAGAGTGATTCAGAGGCTTACGAGAGTGATGCAGAGGCTTAAGAGAGTGATGCAGAGGCTTAAGAGAGAGATGCAGGGGCTCAAGAGAGGGATGCAGAGGCTCAAGATAGGGATGCAGGGGCTCAAGAGAAAAATGCAGAGGCTCAAGTGAGGAATGCAGAGGCACAAGAGAGGGATGCCGAGGCTCTTGAGAGTGACGCAAAGGCTAAAGAGAGGGATGCAGAGGCTTTAGAGAGTGATGCAAAGGCTTAGGAGAGGGATGCAGAGGCTCATGAGAGGGATGCAGGAGTTCAACAGAATGATGCAGAGGTTCAAGAAAGGGATGCAGAGGCTAAAGAAAGTGATTCAGAGGTTCAAATAAGGGATTCAGAGGCTTAAGAAAGTGATGCAGAGGCTCAAAAAAGGGATGCAGAGGCTTAAGAGAGGGATGCAGAGGCTTAAGAGAGTGATGCAAAGGCTGAGGAGAGGGATGCAGAGGCTCATGAGAGGGATGCAGGAGTTCAAGAGAATGATGCAGAGGCTCAAGAAAGGGATGCTGAGGCGTAACAAAGTGATATAGAGGCTCAAAAAAGAGATGCAGAGTCTTATGAGAGGGATGCAGAGGCTCAAGAGAGTGATGCAAATGCTGAAGAGAGTGATGAAGAGGCTGAAGAGAGTGTTGCAGAGGCTTAAGAGAGGGATGCAGAGGCTCAAGAAGCAGAGGCTCAAGAGAGTGATGCATAGGATGAAGAGAGTGTCGCAGAGGCTTAAGAGAGGGATGCAAAGGCTCAAGAGAATGATGCAAAGGCTCAAGAGAGTGATGCAGAGGCTTAAGAGAGTGATGCAGAGTTTCAAGAGAGTGATGCAGAGGCACAAGAGAATGATGTAGAGGCTTAAGAGAGGGATGCAGAGGCTAAAGAGAATGATGCAGGGGCTCAAGAGAATGATGCAGAGGCTTACGAGAGGGATGCAGAGGATCAAGAGAGTGATGCAGAGGCTTAAAAGTGGAATGCAGAGGCTGAAGAGAATGATGCAGAGGCTTAAGAGAGGGATGCAGAGGCTGAAGAGAATGATGCAGAGGCTTAAGAGAGGGATGCAGAGGCTCAAGAGAGTGATGCAGAGGCTCAACAGAGTGATTCAGAGGCTTACGAGAGTGATGCAGAGGCTTAAGAGAGTGATGCAGAGGCTTAAGAGAGGGATGCAGAAGCTCAAGAGAGGGATGCAGAGGCTCAAGAGAGGGATGCAGGGGCTCAAGAGAGGGATGCAGAGGCTCAAGTGAGGGAAGCAGAGGCACAGGAGAGGGATGCAGAGGCTCTTGAGAGTGACGCAGAGGCTCAAGAGAGGGATGCAGAGGCTTAAAAGTGTGATGCAAAGGCTCAAGTGAGGGATGCAGAGGCTCATGAGAGGGATGCAGGAGTTCAAGAGAGTGATGCAGAGGCTCAAGAGAGGGATGCAGAGGCTCAAGTGAGGGATGAAAGTGAGGTAATTACCTCAAGTGAGGTAATGTGATTACCTCAAGTGAGGTAATGAAAACACATTGATTTTTATCATTTGTATTGGAAACAACATCTCTATGTATTTTCAAAGATCTAAATAATACGAAACCTCGCTTTATGATTTGAAGTTAAAATCCTCAAATTTGGAAAAAAAGCGATTTTTTTCACGTTTTTCATGTAGTGTGATTGTACGTAAATATATTCTTTTTACCAATATTTCGATAATTCTTCATCTTTTCTCACGATATGTGATTTGGCCTTAAGTCTGAGAATTTCGCATAATATTGCATTTTTAAGCAAGTTTTCTTGCTTTTTGTTTTGTACTAAAAATCATTGAATTTAGCAGTATTTTGACGTTTATCATCCTCTTTTCCTCTATGTGATTTAAACAAAATACCATCGAATTAGGCAATATTTTGCCGTTTTTCCACGTTTTTGTGAATACTCAGTTTATTGTTAATAATTAATTAAGTATACGATAAAAATGATGCACACACATAATTGATTAGAAAAAAACTTAAATACTTCATTTTCAATCAACAATTTGTTTCTCGATAAAATACTCAGTAAGATATTGAAAATGCGAGAAGTCCTGTTTTTATTGCATATTTTGACGTTTCAGCCGGATTAGAGCAGTTTTACGTGTACATCTTCCATCGTAATATAAACGGAAAATCAGGAACATTTTAGTTAATTCATATGAAAACACATTGATTTTTATCATTTGTATTGGAAACAACATTTTTATATGTCTTTTCTAGGATCTAAATAATACGAAACCTCGCTATATGATCAAGGCTCAATAGAGTGATTCAGAGGCTCAAGAGAATGATGTAGAGGCTTAATAGAGGGATGCAGAGGCTCAAGAGAGTGATGCAGAGAATCAAGAGAGGAATGAAGAGGCTTAAGAGAGTGATGCAGAGGCTCAAGAGAGTGATGCAGAGGCTCAAGAGAGTGATAGAGAGGCTCAAGAGAGTGATGCAGAGGCTCAAGAGAGTGATGCAGACGATCAAGAGAGGGAAGCAGAGGCTTAAGAGAGTGATGCAGAGGCTGAAGAGAGTGATTCAGAGGCTTATGAGAGTGAAGCAGAGAATCAAGAGAGTGATGCAGAGGCTAAAGAAAGGGATGCATAGGCTTAAGAGAGGGGTGCAGAGGCTCAAGCGAGTGATTCAGAGGCTTACGAGAGTGAAGCAGAGAATCAAGAGAGTGATGCAGAGGCTCGAGAGAGTTATGCAGAGGCCTCAAGAGAGGGATTTAGAGGCTTAAGAGAGTGAAGCAGAGGCTGAAGAGAGTGTTGCAGAGGCTCAAGAGAGGGATGCAGAGGCTTAAGAGAGTGATGCAGAGGCTTAAGAGAGGGATGCAGGGGCTCAAGAGAGGGATGTAGAGGCCCAAGAGAGGGATGCAGAGGCTCAAGAGAGGGATGCAGAGGCTCAAGTGAGGGATGCAGAGGCACAAGAGAGGGATGCAGAGGCTCTTGAGAGTGACGCAGAGGCTCAGGAGAGGGATGCAGAGGCATAAGAGAGTGATGCAAAGGCTTAAGAAAGTGATGCAGAGGCTCAAAAAAGGGATGCAGAGGCTTAAGAGAGTGATGCAGAGGCTGAAGAGGGTATTGCAGAGGCTTAAGAGAGGGATGCAGAGGCTCAACAGAGTGATGCAGAGGCTGAAGAGAGTGTTACAGAGGCTTAAGAGAGGGATTAAAGTGAGGTAATTACCTCAAGTGAGGTAATGAAAACACATTGATTTTTATAATTTGTATTAGAAACAACATCTTTATGTCTTTTCTAGGATCTAAATAATACGAAACCTCGCTCTATGATATGAAGTTAAAATCCTCAAATTTGGAAAAAAAACGATTTTTTTCACGTTTTTCATGTAGTGTGATTGTACGTAAATATATTCGTTTTTACCAATATTTCGATAATTCTTCATGTTTTCTCACGATATGTGATTTGGCCTTAAGTCTGAGAATTTCGCATAATATTGCATTTTTAAGCAAGTTTTCTTGCTTTTTGTTTTGTACTAAAAATCATTGAATTTAGCAGTATTTTGACGTTTATCATCCTCTTTTCCTCTATGTGATTTAAACAAAATTCCATCGAATTAGGCAATATTTTGCCGTTTTTCCACGTTTTTGTGAATACTCAGTTTATTGTTAATAATTCATTATATATACGATAAAAATGATGCACACACATAATTGATTAGAAAAAAACTTAAATACTTCATTTTCAATCAACAATTTGTTTCTCGATAAAATACTCAGTAAGATATTGAAAATGCGAGAAGTCCTGTTTTTATTGCATATTTTGACGTTTCAGCCGGATTAGAGCAGTTTTACGTGTACATCTTCCATCGTAATATAAACGGAAAATCAGGAACATTTTAGTTAATTCTAATGAAAACACATTGATTTTTATCATTTGTATTGGAAACAACATTTTTATATGTCTTTTCTAGGATCTAAATAATACGAAACCTCGCTTTATGATCAAGGCTCAATAGAGTGATGCAGAGGCTCAAGAGAATGATGTAGAGGCTTAAGAGAGGGATGCAGATGCTCAAGAGTATGATGCAGAGGCTCAAGAGAGTGATGCAGAGAATCAAGAGAGGGATGCAGAGGCTTAAGAGAGTGATGCAGAGGCTCAAGAGAGTGATGCAGAGGCTCAAGAGAGTGATAGAGAGGCTCAGGAGAGTGATGCAGAGGCTCAAGAGAGTGATGCAGACGATCAAGAGAGTGCTGCAGAGGCTCAAGAGAGTGATGCAGAGGATCAAGAGAGGGAAGCAGAGGCTTAAGAGAGTGATGCAGAGGCTGAAGAGAGTGATTCAGAGGCTTACGAGAGTGAAGCAGAGAATCAAGAGAGTGATGCAGAGGCTCAAGAGAGGGATGCATAGGCTTAAGAGAGTGATGCAGAGGCTCAAGCGAGTGATTCAGAGGCTTACGAGAGTGAAGCAGAGAATGAAGAGAGTGATGCAGAGGCTCGAGAAAGTTATGCAGAGGCCTCAAGAGAGGGATTTAGAGGCTTAAGAGAGTGAAGCAGAGGCTGAAGAGAGTGTTGCAGAGGCTCAAGAGAGGGATGAAGAGGCTGAAGAGAGTGATGCAGAGGCTCAAGAGAGGGATGCAGAGGCTCAAGAGAGGGATGCAGAGGCTTAAGAGAGTGATGCAGAGGCTGAGGAGAGTGTTACAGAGGCTTAAGAGAGGGATGTAGAGGCTCAAGAGAGTGATGCAAATGCTCAATAGAGTGATGCAGAGGCTTAAGAGAGGGATGCAGAGGCTCAAGTGAGGGATACAGAGGCACAAGAGAGGGATGCAGAGGCGCAAGAGAGGGATGCAGAGGCTCAAGTGAGGGATACAGAGGCACAAGAGAGGGATGCAGAGGCTTAAAAGAGTGATGCAAAGGTTCAGGAGAGGGATGCAGGAGTTCAAGAGAGTGATGCAAAGGTTCAGGAGAGGGATGCAGGAGTTCAAGAGAGTGATGCAGAGGCTCAAGAAAGGGACGCAGAGGCTTATGAAAGTGATGCAGAGGCTCAAAAAAGGGATGCAGAAGCTTAAGAGAGTGATGCAGAGGCTGAAGAGAGTGTTGCAGAGGCTTAAGAGAGGGATGCAGAGGCTCAAGAGATTGAAGCAGAAAATCAAGAGAGTGATGCAGAGGCTTGAGAGAGGGATGCAGAGGCTCAAGCGAGTGATTCAGAGGCTTACAAGAGTGAAGCAGAGAATCAAGAGAGTGATGCAGAGGCTCGAGAGAGTTATGCAGAGGCCTCAAGAGAGGTATTCAGAGTCAGAGGCTTTAGAGAGTGAAGCAGAGGCTGAAGAGAGTGCTGCAGAGGCTCAAAAGAGGGATGAAGAGGCTGAAGAGAGTGATGCAGAGGCTCAAGATAGGGATGCAGAGGCTCAAGAGAGTGATGCAGAGGCTTAAGAGAGTGAGGCAGAGGCTTAGAAGAGGGATGCAGGGCTCAAGAGAGTGATGCTGAGGCTCAAGAGAGTGATTCAGAGGCTTAAGAAAGTGATGCAGAGGTTTAAGAGAGTGATGCAGTGGCTTAAGAGAGGGATGCATGGGCTCAAGAGAGGGATGTAGAGGCCAAAGAGAGGGATGCAGAGGCTCAAGAGAGGGATGCAGAGGCTCAAGTGAGGGATGCAGAGGCACAAGAGAGGGATGCAGAGGCTCTTGAGAGTGACGCAGAGGCTCAGGAGAGGGATGCAGAGGCATAGGAGAGTGATTCAAAGGCTCAAGAGAGGGATGCAGAGGCTCATGAGAGGGATGCAGGAGTTCATGAGAGGGATGCAGAGGCACAAGAATGGGATGCAGAGGCTTAAGAAAGTGATGCAAAGGCTCAAAAAAGGGATACAGAGGCTTAAGAGAGTGATGCAGAGGCTGAAGAGAGTGTTGCAGAGGCTTAAGAGCGGGATGCAGAGGCTCAACAGAGTGATGCAAAGGCTCAAGAGAGTGATGCAGAGGCTGAAGAGAGCGTTACAGATGCTTAAGAGAGGGATGTAGAGGCTCAAGAGAGTGATGCAAAGGCTCAAAAGAGTGATGCAGAGGCTTAAGAGAGGAATGCAGAGGCTCAAGAGAAGGATGCAGAGGAACAAGAGAGTGATGCAGAGGCTTAATAGAGGAATGCAGAGGCTGAAGAGAATGATGCAGAGGCTTAAGAGAGGGATGCAGAGGCTTAAGAGAGTGATGCAGAGGCTCAAGAGAGTGATGCAGAGGCTCAAGAGAGTGATAGAGAGGCTCAAGAGAGGGATGCAGAGGCTCAAGAGAGTGATGCAGACGATCAAGAGAGTGATGCAGAGGCTCAAGCGAGTGATGCAGAGGATCAAAAGATGGAAGCAGAGGCTTAAGAGAGTGATGCAGAGGCTGAAGAGAATGATTCAGAGGCTCTAGAGAGTGATGCAGAGGCTTAAGAGAGTGATGTAGAGGCTTAAGAGAGGGATGCAGAGGCTTAAGCGAGGGATGCAGAGGCTCAAGAGAGTGATGCAGAGGCTTAAGAGAGTGCTGCAGAGGCTGAAGAGAGTTTTGCAGAGGCTCAAGAGAGGGATGAAGAGGCTGAAGAGAGTGATGCAGACGCTCAAGAGAGGGATGCAGATGCTTAGGAGAGGGATGCAGAGGCTCAAGAGAGTAATGCAGAGGCTTAAGAGGGTGATGCAGAGGCTCAAGAGAGTGATGAAGAGGATTGAGAGAGTGATGCAGAGGCATAAGAGAGAGATGCAGAGGCTTAGGAGAGGGATGCAGAGGCTCAAGTGAGAGATGCAGAGGCACAAGAGAGGGATACAAAGGCTCTTGAGAGTGATGCAGAAGCTCAGGAGAGGGAAGCAGAGGCTTAAGAGAGTGATGCAAAGGCTCAAGAGAGGGATGCAGAGGCTCATGTGAGGGATGCAGGAGTTCAAGAGTGGGATGCAGAGGCTCAAGAGAATGATTCAGAGGCTTACGAGAGTGATGCAGAGGCTTAAGAGAGTGATGCAGAGGCTTAAGAGAGGGATGCAGGGGCTCAAGAGAGGGATGCAGAGGCTCAAGAGAGGGATGCAGGGGCTCAAGAGAGAGATGCAGAGGCTCAAGTGAGGGATGCAGAGGCACAAGAGAGGGATGCAGAGGCTCTTGAGAGTGACGCAGAGGCTCAAGAGAGAGATGCAGAGGCTTAAGAGAGTAATGCAAAGGTTCAGGAGAGGGATGCAGAGGCTCATGAGAGGGATGCAGGAGTTCAAGTGAGTGATGCAGAGGCTCAAGAAAGAGATGCAGAGGCTTAAGAAAGTGATGCAGTGGCTCAAAAAAGGGATGCAGAAGCTTAAGAGAGTGATCCAGAGGCTGAAGAGAGTGTTGCAGAGGCTTAAGAGAGGGATGCAGAGGCTCAAGAGAGTGATGCAAAGGCTCAAGAAAGTGATGAAGAGGCTGAAGAGAGTGTTGCAGAGGCTTAAGAGAGGGATGCAGAGGCTCAAGAGAGGGATGCAGAGGCTTACGAGAGTGATGCAGATGCTGAAGAGAGTGTTGCAGAGGCTTAAGAGAGGGATGCAGAGGCTCAGGAGAGTGATGCAAGGGCTCAAGAGTGTGATGCAGAGGCTTAAGAGAGGGATGCAGAGGCTCAAGAGAGGGATGCAGGGGCTCAAGAGAATGATGCAGAGGCTTAAGAGAGAGATGCAGAGGATCAAGAGAGTGATGCAGAGGCTTAAGAGAGGAATGCAGAGGCTCAAGAGAGTGATGCAGAGGCACAAGAGTGTGATAGAGAGGCTCAAGAGAGTGATGCAGAGGCTCAAGAGAGTGATGCAGACGATCAAGAGAGTGATGCAGAGGCTCAAGGGAGTGTTGCAGAGGATCAAAAGAAGGAAGCAGAGGCTTGAGAGAGTGATGCAGAGGCTGAAGAGAGTGATGCAGAGGCTCTAGAGAGTGATGCAGAGGCTTAAGAGAGTGATGGAGAGGCTTAAGAGAGAGAGGCAGAGGCTCAAACGAGGGATGCAGGGGCTCAAGAGAGGGATGCAGAGGCTCAAGAGAGGGATGCAGGGGCACAAGAGAGGGATGCAGAGGCTCAAGTGGGGGATGCAGAGGCACAAGAGAGGGATGCAAAGGTTCAGGAGAGGGATGCAGAGGCTCATGAGAGGGATGCAGGAGTTCAAGAGAGTGATGCAGAGGCTCAAGAAAGGGATGCAGAGGCTCAGGAGAGTGATGCTAAGGCTCAAGAGAGTGATTCAGAGGCTGAAGAGAGTGTTGCAATGGCTTAAGAGAGGGATGCAGAGGCTCAAGAGAGGGATGCAGAGGCTTAAGAGAGTGATGCAGAGGCTGAAGAGAGTGTTGTAGAGGCTTAAGAGAGGGATGCAGAGGCTCAGGAGAGTGATGCAAAGGCTCATGAGAGTGATTCAGAGGCTGAAGAGAGTGTTGCAATGGCTTAAGAGAGGGATGCAGAGGCTCAAGAGAGGGATGCAGAGGCTTAGGAGAGTGATGCAGAGGCTGAAGAGAGTGTTGCAGAGGCTTAAGAGAGGGATGCAGAGGCTCAGGAGAGTGATGCAAAGGCTCATGAGTGTGATGCAGAGGCTTAAGAGAGGGATGCAGAGGGTCAAGAGAGGGATGCAGAGGCTTAAGAGACGGATGCAGAGGCTCAGGAGAGTAATGCCGAGGGTTAAGAGGGTGATGCAGTGGCTCAAAAAAGGGATGCAGAAGCTTAAGAGAGTGATGCAGAGGCTCAAGAGAGTGATTCAGAGGCTTAGGAGAGTGATGCAGAGGCTTAAGAGAGTGATGCAGAGGCTTAAGAGAGGGATGCAGAGGCTCAAGAGAGGGATGCAGAGTCTCAAGAGAGGGATGCAGAGTCTTAAGAGAGTGATGCAGAGGCTGAAGAGAGTGTTGCAGAGGCTTAAGAGAGGGATGCAGAGGCTCAGGAGAGTGATGCAAAGGCTCAAGAGAGTGATGCAGAGGCAGAAGAGAGGGATGCAGAGGCTCAAGAGAGGGATGCAGAGGCTTAGGAGAGGGATGCAGAGGCTCAAGAGAGTAATGCCGAGGGTTAAGAGGGTGATGCAGTGGCTCAAAAAAGGGATGCAGAAGCTTAAGAGAGTGATGCAGAGGCTGAAGAGAGTGTTGCAGAGGCTTAAGAGAGTGATGCAAAGACTCAAGAAAGTGATGAAGAGGCTGAAGAGAGTGTTGCAGAGGCTTAAGAGAGGGATGCAGAGGCTCAAGAGAGGGATGCAGAGGCTTAAGAGAGTGATGCAGATGCTGAAGAGAGTGTTACAGAGGCTTAAGAGAGGGATGCAGAGGCTTAAGAGAGTGATGCAGAGGCTCAAGAGAGTGATGCAGAGGCACAAGAGAGTGATAGAGAGGCTCAAGAGAGTGATGCAGAGGCTCAAGAGAGTGATGCAGACGATCAAGAGAGTGATGCAGAGGCTCAAGGGAGTGATGCAGAGGATCAAAAGAAGGAAGCAGAGGCTTAAGAGAGTGATGCAGAGGCTGAAGAGAGTGATGCAGAGGCTCTAGAGAGTGATGCAGAGGCTTAAGAGAGTGATGCAGAGGCTCAAGAGAGTGATGCAGAGGCTCAACAGAGTGATTCAGAGGCTTACGAGAGTGATGCAGAGGCTTAAGAGAGTGATGCAGAGGCTTAAGAGAGGGATGCAGAAGCTCAAGAGAGGGATGCAGAGGCTCAAGAGAGGGATGCAGGGGCTCAAGAGAGGGATGCTGTCGGAAAATCCGACACCATTTAATATATCATACAGATAATTGCTGTTGTATAAGCAAGTTACCTATAGAAAACGTAACTTGTAGTGGAATTACCGTCTAAAGAAAACGGGATATCATCACCACATACTATTATATTCTCCACCTATTATGGTGGGAATTATTCTTAAATACATTAGTCTTTGGACTTTACCATCATAAAAACATCTTATATAAATTAACTTAATTATCAATATTAAAGTAGAGTAAATGTGACCCTTCTATCACTTTCTGAAATGTGGACAATGTAAGCCAGGCGTCAGAGTGAGGAGGAGGGCAGCCATTGTTGTGTCACCTCCGAGACGTGTGGAGCAAATTTAGCTCCTATCATATCTGGACAATGTCGGCCAGTAACGTCAATAGTATGGAGTGTTAAAGAGCCATTGTTTATACTAGACCAGAGGCACACGGGAGCAAATACGGCTCCTGTTAATTTTACTTGGACGTAGTGTTATGGAAACCAAAGGTACCATCTCCAACACGATGTCTACAATTCAAGTTAAGTGTTCTTTCCGAAACCCATGTATCTTTCATTTATGGCCATTAATGTCATTATATAGGGTGACCCGGTTAGAGCACGTGGAAGCCTCAAACTAAAGGTAATTAAGCCAGGTCTTCATGTTCCATGTACAGTTTTCTCTGAAATACTTGTCATATATAGGATTCTGGCTTCACAGCTAGCGCACTTTTGACAGGTCAAGACGAGGAAGCAAGATTTGTGCACCAGTTACTGGGTGATATGGAAGCTACCTCAAAGAGGATAATTTGGTGTCTACACCCTAGTTATACCTGGTGGACTAACCTGCTGTACTATAAGATAAGGAACCTCTTCAATGTATGTAGTTACTGTAGTTTGATTGGCTGCATATATATTAATTTAATAACCCCCCCTAATGTGTAGAGGATCGATTTGTGAGATTAAGAGATTATTGCAGAAATACAGTCCACTTATCATTATACAAATTGCTATCGAAGTATATAAATTAATGTAAATATAAATTCATATAAATTAAATAAATATAAATCTCACAGGTCGGTTCCCACATTATTTGGTCCTTCGAACCGGATGACGGATTATTTGATCCTATGAACCCACATTTGGTCATCTTAGTACCGGATGAACCAGTTAACCAGTGGATTCATTAAATATACTAGTGCAGTGTGATTTAAACAAAGCCAGTCAAAGACAGCGGCGAAGCCTCGTGGGAGCTCAGGAGCCTCCCTCAGTTCAGATCTGCCTCAGCAGCGGTTTCATGCACACCCACAGATATTTGGTGGCGTGTTATTCTGTGAAATGACAGCGCTAATATAGAAGCCAGCCAAATTAGTGACTGTGTCGCGAGATTGTTCACGGATTTCGTGGTGTTACATTTCGCGAGAGATTATCTACGAATTTTGTGGACTTTATTTCGCGAGGTCACTAATAATATTTAATACTTCTAGATAATATTAGAAGTTTCATAGAGGCTAATTAAGAGGCTATTATCAATAATTGTGTATATTATTTCTCCAAGATAGAGAATTATTTAATATACTGCACTAGTGTTCTCAATATAATATTTAAGTAGATAATGTTATGGATGATCTGGATCTTTTTGAGAATAAATGTAAAGCCAGATTAGATCCTTTAATCAACAAGGATAAAGCTTCACCCAGTAAAGCTTCACCCACTACAGCTTCACCCAATATTATACCACCAGAAATTAAGCAGTTCTCAGACAATTTATCCACAGTCTCTGTGGTTTCTGAAAACCCAATACCTGAGGCCACTAAGTTAACATGCCTCCAAACTAGAGGTGAAGCTGAACCAGTAGTAGAAAATGTAAATGAAAATAGCGACAGCACTAATTTCCCAGTCCAGCCTCCTAGGAATAATGCTGGCAATGAGAAAACTGTCATACATCTAGTACTACAATTGCTGGATTTACCTCAACCTGATCAGACTGCTGACTCATTACAATCCTTCAGCATGGAGTTTGAGTCACTACTAAGAATATTCAGTCTTAAGGTTGATATAACTACTAGTGAATGGATGACCAAAGTAGTCCTTCAACGAAAATTGTCCAGCGATATACTAGATGAATTATATGCACATCAACATAACACCATCCTGACAGTACAGGACATCACTGAAGGTTTACATTCCATCATAAACAAACGACGTGCAAATGAGGAAGTTAAAGCCTCATGCAAGCCTTCAGAAATAGAAAATAAGAGTCAATTAAAGGGTAAAACAACTACCCCAAATAAACATCAGTCAATTACTCTAACATCAAGTTGCAGAAAATCTGACAATGCAGCAGCATCCTCCAAGCCTACTGTTACTAGTTCACCCAAACCGGTAACTTCCAAACGTGCAGTAGGCTGGGGGACATGTATGTTCTGCAAAAGGAAACATTCAACATACTGTTGTGCTAATTATCCAACCAGAGACATTCGTATTGAGCGACTCCAGGAATTAGGGAGATGTGCAAGGTGTCTCAAGTCACACAACATAGACTATTGTGATACCCAATTCAACACCTGTAACAGGTGTAGAAGAAGTAGGCACCATGCAGCACTGTGCAAATATACGAAATTAACGTATTCAAGACCCAAGGTGGAAGATAGCATTCCCACCACAGTACAGTACTGCAAGGTGCAACAAACAAAGAGTGTCCAATCGGCAAAGTCTAAAGGTAATACGACTTTGCCTACTGCCCAAATTACCATCCTGAATAAGAGGGCCAAGGTCCATACCCGTGGGTTGTTTGACCAAGGATCCCAGAGAACATATATCACTAAAAAGCTGGCAGATGAATTACAATTAAGGCCTGTAGCCCAGATGTCATTCAACATCTCAGGGTTTGTAACAGATGCAGGACCTCAAGTCTACCAGGTGGTACAACCATCAGTACGTTTAGGCAGGTACGTCTGTCGAGTACAAGCCATTGTGGTGGACAAAATACCAGTAGACCTACAAGTTCAAGGTCTGAGAGCAACAGCCAAATTCCTGAGAAATAGAGGAATAAAATTGGCAGATAATATTAAGTCTGATCACCTCACTGACTTCGGTCTCCTTGTAGGGACAGACTATTGCCATCGATTAATTGGTAGCCCTACTAAATATCAGGGTATAACCATGTTAAACTCTGCAGGAGGTAAATTACTCTCAGGCCCAGTATCAAGCCTGAGGAGACCTATGCCTGCAGATAAACAATACCAGTAGAAATCTAAATTTGTCAGCTGATTATATTTCTCCAGTAGCATTATACTAAGGAGATTACAGCTGACTATACCAACAGAGGTTGATGTTAGTATCATCATTTAAAGCTAGAGATGAGTTCATGAGGCCTCAGTGGCAAATCAGTGAACAGTAGCTTAAACAGCTACAAGTCACTGCGACCAATGTCACTGAACCCACTGCAGTCTCAGAACCATACTTTACTTTAATGATGAGCTATTCAATCCTCTGAATCAATTAATTAAATTAAACCCCAGTAAATCTGATGACTGATTTGATACATTTATTATTTAATCAAGATGTATTCCATGGGCCTCAGTGTTTATATATCAGTGACCAGTTACCTGAAGAAACTTCAAGTTATATCTAATGTCACTGATCTCACTGCAGTCCCTGAATCATACTTGACTGTAGTACTTGATCACATTCAGCCTTCTGGGTTAAATAATATGTAATAAGGCTTGAATATTAGCCTCTCAAGAGTTGACAGGGAAATGAAATCGCATTAGACTTCTAACCCCTGCAACTCTAGTACGGGACATCCGTCCTGTACGAACAGACGCACAAATGTGTGATTACTAACTACTAACATCAAATTAATCAAATAATTCGAAGGAGGAGTATCGGTGTTCGTCTGTTCTAATTAGGACTTCGACCCGTGAGCAGCCCCCTGGGGAATTATGTCGGAAAATCCGACACCATTTAATATATCATACAGATAATTGCTGTTGTATAAGCAAGTTACCCATAGAAAACGTAACTTGTAGTGGAATTACCGTCTAAAGAAAACGGGATATCATCACCACATACTATTATATTCTCCACCTATTATGGTGGGAATTATTCTTAAATACATTAGTCTTTGGACTTTACCATCATAAAAACATCTTATATAAATTAACTTAATTATCAATATTAAAGTAGAGTAAATGTGACCCTTCTATCACTTTCTGAAATGTGGACAATGTAAGCCAGGCGTCAGAGTGAGGAGGAGGGCAGCCATTGTTGTGTCACCTCCGAGACGTGTGGAGCAAATTTAGCTCCTATCATATCTGGACAATGTCGGCCAGTAACGTCAATAGTATGGTGAGATTAAGAGATTATTGCAGAAATACAGTCCACTTATCATTATACAAATTGCTATCGAAGTATATAAATTAACGTAATATAAATTCATATAAATTAAATAAATATAAATCTCACAGGTCGGTTCCCACAGATGCAGAGGCTCAAGTGAGGGAAGCAGAGGCACAAGAGAGGGATGCAGAGGCTCTTGAGAGTGACGCAGAGGCTCAAGAGAGGGATGCAGAGGCTTAAAAGTGTGATGCAAAGGCTCAAGTGAGGGATGCAGAGGCTCATGAGAGGGATGCAGGAGTTCAAGAGAGTGATGCAGAGGCTCAAGAGAGGGATGCAGAGGCTCAAGTGAGGGATGAAAGTGAGGTAATTACCTCAAGTGAGGTAATGTGATTACCTCAAGTGAGGTAATGAAAACACATTGATTTTTATCATTTGTATTGGAAACAACATCTCTATGTCTTTTCTAGGATCTAAATAATACGAAACCTCGCTTTATGATTTGAAGTTAAAATCCTCAAATTTGGAAAAAAAGCGATTTTTTTCACGTTTTTCATGTAGTGTGATTGTACGTAAATATATTCGTTTTACCAATATTTCGATAATTCTTCATGTTTTCTCACGATATGTGATTTGGCCTTAAGTCTGAGAATTTCGCATAATATTGCATTTTTAAGCAAGTTTTCTTGCTTTTTGTTTTGTACTAAAAATCATTGAATTTAGCAGTATTTTGACGTTTATCATCCTCTTTTCCTCTATGTGATTTAAACAAAATACCATCGAATTAGGGAATATTTTGCGGTTTTTCCACGTTTTTGTGAATACTCAGTTTATTGTTAATAATTAATTAAGTATACGATAAAAATGATGCACACACATAATTGATTAGAAAAAAACTTAAATACTTCATTTTCAATCAACAATTTGTTTCTCGATAAAATACTCAGTAAGATATTGAAAATGCGAGAAGTCCTGTTTTTATTGCATATTTTGACGTTTCAGCCGGATTAGAGCGGTTTTACGTGTACATCTTCCATCGTAATATAAACGGAAAATCAGGAACATTTTAGTTAATTCTAATGAAAACACATTGATTTTTATCATTTGTATTGGAAACAACATTTTTATATCTTTTCATGAACATTTTTGTTAATTCTAATAAAAACACATTGATTTTTATCATTTGTATTGGAAACAACATTTTTATATGTCTTTTCTAGGATCTAAATAATACGAAACCTCGCTATATGATCTAGGCTCAATAGAGTGATTCAGAGGCTCAAGAGAATGATGTAGAGGCTTAATAGAGGGATGCAGAGGCTCAAGAGAGTGATGCAGAGAATCAAGAGAGGAATGCAGAGGCTTAAGAGAGTGATGCAGAGGCTCAAGAGAGTGATGCAGAGGCTCAAGAGAGTGATAGAGAGGCTCAAGAGAGTGATGCAGAGGCTCAAGAGAGTGATGCAGACGATCAAGAGAGGGAAGCAGAGGCTTAAGAGAGTGATGCAGAGGCTGAAGAGAGTGATTCAGAGGTTTATGAGAGTGAAGCAGAGAATCAAGAGAGTGATGCAGAGGCTAAAGAAAGGGATGCATAGGCTTAAGAGAGGGATGCAGAGGCTCAAGAGAGTGATTCAGAGGCTGACGAGAGTGAAGCAGAGAATCAAGAGAGTGATGCAGAGGCTCGAGAGAGTGATGCAGAGGCCTCAAGAGAGGGATTTAGAGGCTTAAGAGAGTGAAGCAGAGGCTGAAGAGAGTGTTGCAAAGGCTCAAGAGAGTGATGCAGAGGCTGAAGAGAGTGTTGCAGAGGCTTAAGAGAGGGATGCAAAGGCTCAAGAAAGAGATGCAAAGGCTCAAGAGAGTGATGCAGAGGCTTAAGAGAGGGATGCAGAGGCTCAAGAGAGGGATGTAGAGGCTCAAGAGAGTGATGCACAGGCTCAAGAGAATGATGCAAAGGCTGAAGAGAGTGACGCAGAGGCCGAAGAGAGTGTTGCAGAGGCTTATGAGAGGGATGCAGAGGCTCAGGAGAGTGATGCAAAGGCTCAAGAGAGTGATGCAGAGGCTGAAGAGAGTGTTGCAGAGGCTTAAGAGAGGGATGCAAAGGCTCAAGAAAGAGATGCAAAGGCTCAAGAGAGTGATGCAGAGGCTTAAGAGAGGGATGCAGAGGCTCAAGAGAGTGATGCAGAGGCTCAAGAGAGTGATGCAGAGGCTTAAGAGAGGGATGTAGAGGCTGAAGAGAGGGATGCAGAGGCTCAAGAGAGTGATGCAGAGGCTCAAGAGAGGGATGCAGAGGCACAAGAGAGCAGAGGCTCTTGAGAGTGAGAGGGCTCAAGAGAGGGATGCAGAGGCTCAAGAGAGTGATGCAGAGGCTTAAGAGAGTGATGCAGAGGCTCAAAAGAGGGATGCAGAGGCTCAAGAGAGTGATGCAGAGGCTGAAGAGGGTGATGCAGAGGCTTAAGAGAGGGATGCAGAGGCTTAAGAGAGTGATGCAGATGCTCAAGAGAGGGATGCAGAGGCTCAAGAGAGTGATGCAGAGGCTCAAGAGAGGAATGCAGAGGCTGAAGAGAGTGATGCAGAGGCTTAAGAGAGGGATGCAGAGGCTTAAGAGAGTGATGCAGAGGCTCAAGAGAGTGATGCAGAGGCTCAAGAGAGTGATGCAGAGGCTCAAGAGAGGGATGCAGAGGCTCAAGAGAGGGATGCAGAGGCTTACGAGAGTGATGCAGAGGCTTAAGAGAGTGATGCAGAGGCTTAAGAGAGGGGATGCAGGAGCTCAAGAGAGAGATGCAGAGGCTCAAGAAAGGGATGCAGAGGCTTAAGAGAGTGACGCAGCGGCTCAAAAGAGGGATGCAGAGGCTTAAGAGGGTGATGCAGAGGCTCTAAAGAGAGTGATGCAGAGGCTCAATAGAGGGATGCAGAGGCTCAAGAGAATGATGAGAGGCTCAAGAGAGTGATTCAGAGGTTCACGAGAGTGATGCAGAGGCTCAAGAGAGTGATGCAGAGGCTTACGAGAGTGATGCAGAGGCTTAAGAGAGTGGTGCAGAGGCTCAAGAGAGGGATGCAGACGCTCAAGAGAGGGATGAATAGGCCCAAGAGAGGGATGCAGAGGCTCAAGAGAGGGATGCAGAGGCTGAAGAGAGTGACGCAGAGGCTGAAGAGAAAGATGCAGAGGCACTTGCGAGTGATGCAGAGGCTAAAGAGAGGGATGCAGAGGCTCAAGAGAATGATGTAGAGGCTTAGGAGAGGGATGCAGAGGCTCAAGAGAGTGATGCAGGGGCTCAAGAGAGTGATGCAGAGGCTAATGAGAGGGATGCAGAGGCTCAAGAGAATGATGTAGCGGCTTAGAGATGGATGCAGAGGCTCAGGAGAGTGATGCAGAGGCTTAAGAGAGAGATGCAGAGGCTCAAGAGAGTGATGCAGAGGCTTAAGAGAGGGATGCAGAGGCTGAAGAGAGTGATGCAGAGGCTTAAGAGAGGGATGCAGAGGCCCAAGAGAGTGATGCAGAGGCTCAAGAGAGTGATGCAGAGGCTCAAGAGAGGGATGCAGAGGCTCAAGAGAGTGATGCATGCAGGGCTCAAGAGAGTGATGCAGAGGCTCAAGAGAGTGATGCAGAGGCTTAAGAGAGAGATGCAGAGGCTCAAGAGAGTGATGCAGAGGCTCAAGAGAGTGATGCAGAGGCTCAAGAGAGGGATGCAGAGGCTCAAGAGAGGGATGTAGAGGCTCAAGAGAGTGATGCAGAGGCTCAAGAGAGTGCATGCAGAGGCTGCAGAGAAGAGAGATGCAGAGGATCAAGAGAGTGATGCAGAGGCTCAAGAGAGTGATGCAGAGGCTCAGGAGAGTGATGCAGAGGCTCAAGAGAGTGATGCAGAGGCTCAAGAGAGTGATGCAGAGGCTTAAGAGAGGGATGCAGAGGCTCAAGAGAGTGATGCAGAGGCTTAAGAGAGGATGCAGAGGCTCAAGAGAGGGATGCAGAGGCTCAAGAGAGGGATGTAGAGGCTCCAGAGAGAGATGCAGAGGCTCAAGAGAGTGATGCAGAGGCTCAAGAGAGAGATGCAGAGGCTTAAGAGAGTGATGCAGAGGCTCAAGAGAGTGATGCAAAGGCTCAGGAGAGGGATGCAGAGGCTCAAGAGAGTGATGCAGAGGCTCAAGAGAGTGATGCAGAGGCTCAAGAGAGTGATGCAGAGGATCAAGAGAGTGATGCAGAGGCTCAAGAGAGTGATGCAGAGGCTCAAGAGAGTGATGCAGAGGCTCAAGAGAGTGATGCAGGGGCTCAAGAGAGGGATGCAGAGGCTCAAGTGAGTGATGCAGAGGCTCAAGAGAGGGATGCAGAGGCTTTTCAAGAGAGTGATGCAGAGGCTCAAGAGAGTGATGCAGAGGCTGAGAGAGGAGAGTAAGATGTTGCAGAGGCTCAAGAGAGTGATGCAGAGGCTCAAGAGAGTGATGCAGAGGCTTAAGAGAGTGATGCAGAGGCTTAAGAGGGATGCAGAGGCTCAAGAGAGTGATTCAGAGGCTTACGAGAGTGATGCAGAGAATCAAGAGAGTGATGCACAGGCTCGATAGAGTTATGCAGAGGCCTCAAGAGAGGGATTCAGCGGCTTAAGAGAGTGATGCAGAGGCTCAAGAGAGTGTTGCAGAGGCTCAAGAGAGGGCTGAAGAGTCTGAAGAGAGTAATGCAGAGGCTTAAGAGAGGGATGCAGAGGCTCAAGAGAGTGATGTAGAGGCATAAGAGAGTGAGGCCGAGACTTAGGAGAGGGATGCAGAGGCTGAAGACAGTAATACAGAGGCTGAAGAGAGTGTTGCAGAGGCTCAAAAAACATGCAGAGGCTCAACAGAGTGATGCAGAGGCTCAAGAGAGTGATGCACAGGCTGAAGAGAGTGTTGCAGAGGCTTAAGAGAGGGATGCAGAGGCTCAAGAGAGGGATGCAGAGGCTTAAGAGAGTGATGCAGAGGCTGAAAAGAGTGTTGCAGAGGCTTAAGAGAGGGATGCAGAGGCTCAAGAGAGGGATGCAGATGCTTAAGAGAATGATGCAGAGGCTGATGAGAGTGTTGCAGAGGCATCAGAGAGGAATGCATAGGCTCAGAGAGTGATGCAGAGGCTCAAGAGAGTGATGCAGAGGCACAAGAGAGGGATGCAGAGGCTCAAGAGAGTGATGCAGAGGCTCAAGAGAGTGATGCAGA
The DNA here is from genome assembly GCF_020424385.1 of Procambarus clarkii. NCBI lineage: Eukaryota > Metazoa > Arthropoda > Malacostraca > Decapoda > Cambaridae > Procambarus > Procambarus clarkii. The sequence goes on along the minus strand of NW_025565372.1, from coordinate 10,449 downwards.
GGCTCAAGAGAGGGATGCAGAGGCACAAGAGAATGATGTAGAGGCTTAAGAGAGGGATGCAGAGGCTCAAGAGAATGATGCAGGTGCTCAAGAGAGTGATGCAGAGGCTTAAGAGAGGGATGCAGAGGATCAAGAGAGTGATGCAGAGGCTTAGGAGAGGAGTGTAGAGGCTGAAGAGAATGATGCAAAGGCTTACGAGAGGGAGGCAGAGCCTGAAGAGAATGATGCAGAGGCTTAAGAGAGGTATGCAGAGGCTCAAGAGAGTGATGGAGAGGCTCAAGAGAGTCATGCAGAGGCTCAACAGAGTGATTCAGAGGCTTACGAGAGTGATGCGTAGGTTTAAGAGAGTGATGCAGAGGCTTAGGAGAGGGATGCAGAGGCTCAAGAGAAGGATGCAGAGGCTCAAGAGAGGGATGCAGGGGCTCAAGAGAGGAATGCAGAGGCTCAAGTGAGGGAAGCAGAGGCACAAGAGAGAGATGCAGAGGCTCTTGAGAGTGACGCAGAGGCACAAGAGAGAGATGCAGAGGCTCATGAGAGGGATGCAGATCCTTAAGAGAGTGATGCAGAGGCAGAAGAGAGTGTTGCAGATGCATAAGAAAGTGATGCAGAGGCTGTAGAGAGTGATGCAGAGGCTTATGAGAGTGATGCAGAGGCTTAAGAGAGGGATGCAGAGGCAGAAGAGAGTGTTGCAGATGCATAAGAGAGTGATGCAGAGGCTCTAGAGTGTGATGCAGAGGCTCGAAAGAGTTACGCAGAGTCCTCAAGAGAGGGATTCATAGGCTTAAGAGAGTGATGCAGAGGCTGAAGAGAGTGTTGCAGAGGCTCAAGAGAGGGATGAAGAGGCTCAAGAGAGGGATGCAGGGGCTTAAGAGAGTGATGCAGAGGTTCAAGAGATTGATTCAGAGGCATAAGAGAGTGATGCAGAGGCTTACGAGAGTGATGCAGAGGCTTACGAGAGGGATGGAGAGGCTCAAGAGAGGGATGCAGAGGCTCAAGTGAGGTATGCAGAGGCACAAGAGAGGGATGCAGAGGCTCTTGAGAGTGATGCAGAGACTCAAGAGAGGGATGCAGTGGCTTAAGAGAGTGATGCAAAGGCTCAAGAGAGAGATGCAGAGGCTCATGTGAGGGATGCAGGAGTTCAAGTGAGGGATGCAGACGCTCAAGTGAGGGATGCAGAGGCAAAAAAGAGGGATTCAGAGGCTCTTGAGAGTGATGCAGAGGCTTAAGAGAGTGATGCAGAGGCTTAAGAGAGGGATGCAGAGGCTCAAGCGAGGGATGCAGAGGCTGAAGAGAGGGATGCAGGGGCTCAAGTGAGGGATGCAGAGCCTCAAGTGAGGGGTGCAGAGGCACAAGAGAGGGATGCAGAGACTCTTGAGAGGGATGCAGAGGCTTAAGAGAGTGATGCAAAGGCTCAGGAGAGGGATGCAGAGGCTTATGAGAGGGATGCAGGAGTTCAAGAGATTGATGCAAAGGCTCAAGAATGGGATGCAGAGGCTTAAGAAAGTGATGCAGAGGCTCAAAAAAGGATGCAGAGGCTCAAAGAGTGAGGCAGAGGCTGAGGAGAGTGTTGCAGAGGCTTAAGAGAGGAATGCAGAGGCTCAAGAGAGGGATGCAGAGGCTCAAGAGAGTGATGCAGAGGCTGAAAAGAGTGTTTCAGAGGCTTAAGAGAGGGATGCAGAGGCTCAAGAGAGTGATGCAAAGGTTCAAGAGAGTGATGCAGAGGCTCAAGAGAGTGTTGCAGAGGCCTAAGAGAGGGATGCAGAGGCTCAAGAGAGGGATGCAGATGCTTAAGAGAGTGATGCAGAGGCTGAAGAGAGTGTTGCAGAGGCATAAGAGAATGATGTAAAAGGCTCAAGAGAGTGATGCAAAGGCTCAAGCGAGTGATGCAGAGGCTCAAGAGAGGGATGCAGAGGCTTAAGAGAGGGATGCAGAGGGTCAAGAGAGGAATGTAGAGGCTCAAGAGATGGATGTAGGCTCTCAAGAGAGGGATGCAGAGGCTCAAGAGAGGGATGCAGAGGCTCAAGAGAGAGATGCAGAGGCTTAAGAGAGTGATGCAGAGGTTCAAGAGAGTGATGCAGAGGCACAAGAGAATGATGTAGAGGCTTAAGAGAGGGATGCAGAGGCTAAAGAGAATGATGCAGGGGCTCAAGAGAGTGATGCAGAGGCTTTAGATAGGGATTTAGAGGCTTAAGAGAGGAATGCAGAGGCTGAAGAGAATGTTGCAGAGGCTTAAGAGAGGAATGCAGAGGCTTAAGAGAGTGATGCAGAGGCTGAAGTGAGTGATGCAGAGGCCCAAGAGAGTGATAGAGAGGCTCAAGAGAGGGATGCAGAGGCTCATGAGAGTGATTCAGAGGCTTACGAGAGTGATGCAGAGGCTTAAGAGAGTGATGCAGAGGCTTAAGAGAGGAATGCAGGGGCTCAAGAGAGAGATGCAAAGGCTCAAGATAGGGATGCAGGGGCTCAAGAGAGGGATGCAGAGGCTCAAAGGAGGGATGCAGAGGCACAAGAGAGGGATGCAGAGGCTCTTGAGAGTGACGCAGAGGCTCATGAGAGGGATGCAGAGACATAAGAGAGTGATGCAAAGGCTAAGGAGAGAGATGCAGAGGCTCATGAGAGGGATGCAGGAGTTCAAGAGAATGATGAAGAGGCTCAAGAAAGGGATGCAGAGGCTTAAGAAAGTGATGCAGAGGCTCAAAAAAGGGATGCTGAGGCTTAAGAAAGTGAAGCAGAGGCTCAAGAGAGTGATGCAGAGGCTTAAGAGAGGAATGCACAGGCTCAGGAGAGTGATGCAAAGGCTCAAGAGAGTGATGCAGAGGCTTAAGAGAGGGATGCAGAGGCTGAAGAGAGAGATGCAGAGGCTTAAGAGAGTGATGCAGAGGTTCAAGTGAGTGATGCAGAGGCACAAGAGAATGATGTAGAGGCTTAAGAGAGGGATGCAGAGGCTCAAGTGAATGATGCAGGGGGTCAACAGAATGATGCAGAGGCTTAAAAGAGGGATGCAGAGGCTGAAGAGAGTGATGTAGAGGCTTAAGAGAGGAATGCAGAGGCTGAAGAGAATGATGTAGAGGCTTAAGAGGGGGATGCAGAGGCTGAAGAGAATGATGCAGAGGCTTAAGAGAGGGATGCAGAGGCCCAAGAGAGTGATGGAAAGGCTCAAGCGAGTGATGCAGAGGCTCAAGAGAGGGATGCAGAGGCTCAGGAGAGTGATGCAAAGGCTCAAGAGAGTGATGCAGAGGCTGAAGAGAGTGTTGCAGAGGCTTAAGAGAGGGATGCAAAGGCTCAAGAAAGAGATGCAAAGGCTCAAGAGAGTGATGCAGAGGCTTAAGAGAGGGATGCAGAGGCTCAAGAGAGTGATGCAGAGGCTTACAAGCGGGATGCAGAGGCTCAAGAGAGTGATGCAGAGGCTCAAGAGAGTTATGAAGAGGCTCATGAGAGTGATGCAGAGGCTCAAGAGAGTGATGCAGGTGATCAAGAGAAGGATGCAGAGGGTGAAGAGAGTGTTGCAGAGGCTTAAGAGAGGGAAGCAGAGGCCCAAGAGAGTGATGCAGAGGCTGAAGAGACTGATGTAGAGGCTCAAGAGAGTGATGCAGAGGCTTAAGAGAGGGATGCAGAGACTCAAAAGAGTGATACAGAAGATCATGAGAGGGATGCAGAGGCTCAGGAGAGGGATGCAGAAGCTCAAGTGAGGGATGCAGAGGCACAGGAGAGTGATTTAGAGGCTTACGAGAGTGATGCAGAGGCTTAAGAAAGGGATGCAGAGGCTCAAGAGAGTGATTCAGAGGCTCAAGTGAGGGATGCAGAGGCTCAAGAGAGTGATTTAGAGGCTTACGAGAGTGATGCAGAGGCTTAAGAGAGTGATGCAAAGGCTTAAGAGAGTGATGCAGAGGCTCACGAGAGGGATGCAGAGGCTCAGGAGAGGGATGCAGAAGCTCAAGTGAGGGATGCAGAGGCACAGGAGAGGGATGCAGAGGCTCTTGAGAATGATGCAGAGGCTCAAGAGAGGTATGCAGAGGCTAAAGAAAGTGATGCAGAGGCTCAAAAGAGGGATGCCGAGGATTTAGAGGGTGATGCAGAAGCTCATGAGAGTGATGCAGAGGGTCCATAGAGGGATGCCGGGGTTCAAGAGAGTGATAGAGAGGCTCAAGATAATGATGCAGAGGCTCAAGAGAGTGCTGCAAAAGGCTCAAGAGAGAGATGCTGATTCTCCAGAGAGTGATGCAGAGGCTCAAAAGAGTGATGCAGAGGCTCAAGAGAATGATGTAGAGGCTTAAGAGAGGGATGCAGAGGCTCAAGAGTATGATGCAGAGGCTTAAGAGAGTGATGCAGAGGCTGAAGAGAGGATGCAGAGGCTTAAGTGAGTGATGCAGAGGCTCAGGAGAGTGATGCAGAGGTTCAAAAGAGTGATAGAGTGGCTCAAGAGAGTGATGCAGAGGCTCAAGAGAGTGATGCAGACGATCAAGAGAGTGCTGCAGAGGCTCAAGAGAGTGATGCAGAGGATCAAGAGAGGGAAGCAGAGGCTTAAGAGAATGATGCAGAGGCTGAAGAGAGTGATGCAAAGTCTCTAGAGAGTGATGCAGAGGCTTAAGAGAGTGATGCATAGGCTAAAGAGAGGGATGCATAGGCTTAAGAGAGGGATGCAGAGGCTAAAGTGAGTGATGCAGAGGCACAAGAGAAAGATGCAGAGGCACTTGAGAGTGATGCAGGGGCTCAAAAGAGTGATAGAGAGGCTCAAGAGAGTGATTCAGAGGCTTAAGAGAGTGAAGCAGAGGCTTGCGAGAGTGATGCAGAGGCTTAACAGAGTGGTGCAGAGGCTCAAGAGAATGATGCAGAGGCTTTGGAGAGGGATGCAGAGGCTTTGGAGAGGGATGCAGAGGCTCAAGAGAATGATGCAAAGGCTCAAGAGAGTAATGCAGAGGATCAAGAGAGTGATGCAGAGGCTGAAGAGAGTGATGCAAAGGTTCATGAGAGGGATGCAAAGGCTCAAGAGAATGATGTTGAGGCTTAAGAGAGGGATGCAGAGGCTCAAGAGAATGATGCAGAGGCTCAAGAGAGTGATGCAGAGGATCAAGAGAGTGATGCAGAGGCTGAAGAGAGAGATGCAGAGGCTTAAGAGAGTGTTGCAGAGGCTCAAGAGAGTGATGCAGGGGCTCAACAGAATGATGTACAGGCTTAGAAGAAGGATGTAGAGGCTCAAGAGAATGATGCAGAGGCTCAAGTGAGTGATGCAGAGGATCAAGAGAGGGATGCAGAGGTTTAAGAGAGTGATGCAGAAGCTCAGGAGAGGGATGCAGAGGCTCAAGAGAGTGCTGCAAAATGCACAAGAGAGGGATGCTGAGGCTCCAGAGAGGGATGCAGAGGCTCAAGAGAGTGATGCAGAGGCTCAAGAGAGTGATGCAGACGATCAAGAGAGTGATGCAGAGGCTCAAGAGAGTGATACAGAAGATCATGAGAGGGATGCAGAGGCTTTAGAAAGTGATGCACAGGCTCAAGAGAGTGATGCAGAGCCTCAATAGAGTGATAGCGAGGCTCAAGAGAATGCTGCAGAGGCTAAGGAGAGTGATGCAGACGATCAAGAGAGTGATGCAGAAGATCAAGAGATGGAAGCAGAGGCCTAAGAGAGTGTTGCAGAGGCTCTAGAGAGTGATGTAAAGGCTCTAGAGAGTGATGTAGAGGCTTAAGAGAGTGATGCAGAGGCAAAAGAGAGGGATGCAGAGGCTCAAGAGAGTGATTCAGAGGCTTACGAGAGTGATGCAGAGAATCAAGAGAGTGATGCACAGGCTCGAGAGAGTTATGCAGAGGCCTCAAGAGAGGGATTCAGTGGCTTAAGAGAGTGATGCAGAGGCTGAAGAGAGTCTTGCAGAGGTTCAAGAGAGGGCTGAGGACGCTGAAGAGAGTAATGCAGAGGCTCAAGAGAGGGATGCAGAGGCTCAAGAGAGTGATGCAGAGGCGTAAGAGAGTGAGGCAGAGACTTAGGAGAGGGATGCAGAGGCTCAAAAAAGGATGCAGAGGCTCAAGAGAGTGATGCAGAGGCTCAAGAGAGTGTTGCAGAGGCTTAAGAGAGGGATGCAGAGGCTCAAAAAAGGATGCAGAGGCTCAAGAGAGTGATGCAGAGGCTCAAGAGAGTGTTGCAGAGGCTTAAGAGAGGGATGCAGAGGCTCAAGAGAAGGATGCAGAGGCTTAAGAAAGTGATGCAGAGGCTGAAAAGAGTGTTGTAGAGGCTTAGGAGAGGGATGCAGAGGCTCAAGAGAGTGATGCAAAGGCTCAAGAGAGTGATGCATAGGCTGAAGAGAGTATTGCAGAGGCTTAAGAGAGGGATGCAGAGGCTCAAGAGAGGGATGCAGATGCTTAAGAGAGTGATGCAGAGGCTGAAGAGAGTGTTGCAGAGGCATAAGAGAGGGATGCAAAGGCTCAAGAGAGTGATGCAAAGGCTCAAGAGAGTGATGCAGAGGCTTAAGAGAGGGATGCAGAGGCTTAAGAGAGTGATGTAGAGGCTCAAGAGAGTGATGCAGAGGCTCAAGAGAATGATGCAGAGGCTGAAGAGAGTGATACAGAGGCTCAAGAGAGTGATGCAGAGGCTCATGAGAGTGATGCAGAGGCTCAAGAGAGGTATGCAGAGGCTCAAGAGAGTGATAGAGAGGCTCAAGAGAGTCATGCAGAGGCTTAAGAGAGGGATGCAGTGGCTCAAGAGAGGGATGCAGAGGCTCAAGAGAGGGATGCAGAGGCTCAAGAGAGGAATGCAGAGGCTCAAGAGAGGGATGGAGAGGCAGAGAGGCAGAAGAGAGAGATGCAGAGGCTCAAGAGAGTGATGCAGAGGCTCAAGAGAGGGATGCAGAGGCTTAAGAGAGTGATGCAAAGGCTCAAGTGAGGGATGCAGAGGCTGAAGAGAGTGATGCAGAGGCTCAAGAGAGGGATGCAGAGGCTCAAGAGAGTGATGCAGAGGCTGAAGAGAGTGATGCAGATGCATAAGAGAGTGATGCAGAGGCTCAAGAGAGTAATGCAGAGGCTTAAGAGAGTGATGCAGAGACTTTAGAGAGGGATGCAGAGGCTCAAGAGAGTGATTCAGAGGCTTACGAGAGTCATGCAGAGAATCAAGAGAGTGATGCACAGGCTCAAGATAGTAATGCAGAGGCCTCAAGAGAGGGATTCAGAGGCTTAAGAGAGTGATGCAGAGGCTCAAGAGAGGGATGAAGAGGCTTAAGAGAGTGATGCAGAGGCAAAAGAGAGGGATGCAGAGGCTCAAGAGAGTGATTCAGAGGCTTACGAGAGTGATGCAGAGAATCAAGAGAGTGATGCACAGGCTCGAGAGAGTTATGCAGAGGCCTCAAGAGAGGGATTCAGTGGCTTAAGAGAGTGATGCAGAGGCTGAAGAGAGTCTTGCAGAGGTTCAAGAGAGGGCTGAGGACGCTGAAGAGAGTAATGCAGAGGCTCAAGAGAGTGATGCAGAGGCGTAAGAGAGTGAGGCAGAGACTTAGGAGAGGGATGCAGAGGCTCAAGAGAGTAATGCAGAGGCTGAAGAGAGTGTTGCAGAGGCTCAAAAAAGGATGCAGAGGCTCAAGAGAGTGATGCAGAGGCTCAAGAGAGTGTTGCAGAGGCTTAAGAGAGGGATGCAGAGGGTCAAGAGAAGGATGCAGAGGCTTAAGAAAGTGATGCAGAGGCTGAAAAGAGTGTTGCAGAGGCTTAGGAGAGGGATGCAGAGGCTCAAGAGAGTGATGCAAAGGCTCAAGAGAGTGATGCATAGGCTGAAGAGAGTATTGCAGAGGCTTAAGAGAGGGATGCAGAGGCTCAAGAGAGGGATACAGATGCTTAAGAGAGTGATGCAGAGGCTGATGAGAGTGTTGCAGAGGCATAAGAGAGGGATGCAGAGGCTCAGGAGAGTGATACAAAGGCTCAAGAGAGTGATGCAGAGGCTTAAGAGAGGGATTCAGAGGCTTAAGAGAGTGATACAGAGGTTCAAGAGAGTGATGCAGAGGCACTAGAGAATGATGCAGGTGCTCATGAGAGTGATGCAGAGGCTTAAGAGAGGTATGCAGAGGCTCAAGAGAGTGATAGAGAGGCTCAAGAGAGTCATGCAGAGGCTTAAGAGAGGGATGCAGTGGCTGAAGAGAGGGATGCAGAGGCTCAAGAGAGGGATGCAGGGGCTCAAGAGAGGAATGCAGAGGCTCAAGTGAAGGAAGCAGAGGCACAAGAGAGAGATGCAGAGGCTCTTGAGAGTGACGCAGAGGCTCAAGAGAGGGATGCAGAGGCTTAAGAGAGTGATGCAAAGGCTCAAGTGAGGGATGCAGATGCTTAAGAGAGTGATGCAGAGGCTCATGAGAGGGATGCAGATGCTTAAGAGAGTGATGCAGAGGCAGAAGAGAGTGTTGTAGATGCATAAGAGTGTGATGCAGAGGCTCTAGAGAGTAATGCAGAGGCTTAAGAGAGTGATGCAGAGACTTTAGAGAGGGATGCAGAGGCTCAAGAGAGTGATTCAGAGGCTTACGAGAGTCATGCAGAGAATCAAGAGAGTGATGCACAGGCTCGAGAGAGTAATGCAGAGGCCTCAAGAGAGGGATTCAGAGGCTTAAGAGAGTGATGCAGAGGCTCAAGAGAGGGATGAAGAGGCTCAAGAGAGGGATGCAGGGGCTCAAGAGAGTGATGCAGAGGCGTAAGAGAGGGATGGAGATGCTGAAGAGTGGGATGCAGAGGCTCACGTGGGGGATGCAGAGGCACAAGAGAGGGATGCAGAGGCTCTTGAGAGTGATGCAGAGGCTCAAGAGAGGGATGCAGTAGCTTAAGAGAGTGATGCAAAGGCTGAAGAGAGTGTTGCAGAGGCTCAAGAGAGGGATGAAGAGGCTCTAGAGAGGGATGCAGGGGCTCAAGAGAGTGATGCAGAGGTTCAAGAGAGTGATTCAGAGGCTTAAAAGAGTGATGCAGAGGCTTAAGAGAGTGATGCAGAGGCTTAAGAGAGGGATGGAGATGCTAAAGAGAGGGATGCAGAGGCTCAAGTGAGGGATGCAGAGGCACAAGAGAGGGATGCAGAGGCTCTTGAGAGTGATGCAGAGGCTCAAGAGAGGGATGCAGTAGCTTAAGAGAGTGATGCAAAGGCTCATGAGAGAGATGCAGAGGCTCATGAGAGGGATGCAGGAGTTCAAGAGAGGAATGCAGAGGCTCAAGAGAGTGATTCAGAGGCTTACGAGAGTAATGCAGAGGCATAAGAGAGTGAAGCAGAGGCTTTAAAGAGGGATGCAGAGGCTCAAGCGAGGGATGCAGAGGCTCAAGAGAGGGATGCAGGGGCTCAAGAGAGGGATGCAGAGGCTCAAGTGAGGGGTGCAAAGGCTCAGGAGAGGGATGCAGCGGCTCATGAGAGGGATGCAGGAGTTCAAGTGAGTGATGCAAAGGCTCAAGAAAGGGATGCAGAGGCTTAAGAAAGTGATGCTGAGGCTCAAAAAAGGATGCAGACGCTCAAGAGAGTGATGCAGAGGCTTAAGAGAGGGATGCAGAGGCTCAAGAGAGGGATGCAGAGGCTTACGAGAGTGATGCAGAGGCTGAAATGAGTGTTTCAGAGGCTTAAGAGAGGGATGCAGAGGCTCAAGAGAGTGATGCAAAGGTTCAAGAGAGTGATGCAGAGGCTGAAGAGTGTTGCAGAGGCTTAAGAGAGGGATGCAGAGGCTGAAGAGAGGGATGCAGATGCTTAAGAGAGTGATGCAGAGGCTGAAGAGAGTGTTGCAGAGGCATAAGAGAATGATGCAAAGGCTCAAGAGAGTGATGCAAAGGCCCAAGAGAGTGATGCAGAGGCTCAAGAGAGGGATGCAGAGGATTAAGAGAGTGATGCAGAGGCTGAAGAGAGTGTTGCAGAGGCATAAGTTAGGGATACAGAGGCTCAGGAGAGTGAAGCAAAGGCTCAAGAGAGTGATGCAGAGGCTTAAGAGAGGGATGCAGAGGGTCAAGAGAGGAATGTAGAGGCTCAAGAGAGGGATGCAGGGGCTCAAGAGAGGGATGCAGAGGCTCAAGAGAGGGATGGAGATGCTAAAGAGAGGGATGCAGAGGCTCAAGTGGGGGATGCAGAGGCACAAGAGAGGGATGCAGAGGCTCTTGAGAGTGATGCAGAGGCTCAAGAGAGGGATGCAGTAGCTTAAGAGAGTGATGCAAAGGCTGAAGAGAGTGTTGTAGAGGCTCAAGAGAGGGATGAAGAGGCTCAAGAGAGGGATGCAGGGGCTCAAGAGAGTGATGCAGAGGTTCAAGAGAGTTATTCAGAGGCTTAAAAGAGTGATGCAGAGGCTTAAGAGAGTGATGCAGAGGCTTAAGAGAGGGATGGAGATGCTAAAGAGAGGGATGCAGAGGCTGAAGTGGGGGATGCAGAGGCACAAGAGAGGGATGCAGAGGCTCTCGAGAGTGATGCAGAGGCTCAAGAGAGGGATGCAGTAGCTTAAGAGAGTGATGCAAAGGCTCATGAGAGAGATGCAGAGGCTC